>CAUYRH010126346.1:0-16558 GCA_963574655.1 Perodicticus potto
TCCCAGCTACTTGGGAGGCGGAGGCAAGAGACTCGCTTGAGCCCAGGAATTGGAGGTTGCTGTGAGCTGTGATGCCATAGCACTCTACCCAGGGTGACAGCTTGAGGCTCTGTCTCAAAAAAAAAAAAAAAAAAAAAAATTCTTGGCTCCGCGCCTGTGGCTCAACGGGCTAAGGCGCCAGCCACGTGCACCTGAGCTGGCGGGTTCGAATCCAGCCTGGGCCCGCCAAACAACGATGACAGCTGCAACCAAAAAATGGCCGGGCGTTGTGGCGGGCGCCTGTAGTTCCAGCTACTTGGGAGGCGGAGGCAAGAGACTCGCTTGAGCCCAGGAATTAGAGGTTGCTGTGAGCTATGATGTCGCGGCACTCTATCCAGGGTGACAGCTTGAGGCTCTGTCTCAAAAAAAAAAAAAAGAAATTCTAACACTAGGTAGGTAAATATAACATAAACCTATTTGTTAAAGAGATCAAATCTTCAATTAAATTAAGGAAAACCAGATAACTAAACATGTAGTAGTGAAGATGTAGGAAGCTCTCAAAACTTCTTTTGGCAACTATGTGCCAGTTTTTCCAGGTCCTCTGGGGTCGTGAATTCCAGAGATGGACATAAGTTCTGACATGATTATTGGAACTTGGTATATTCCCAACCCATTTGTGGAGTTTAGAAAGAGAGGCCCTCTGAGGGACTGAATCAATAACAACATCACTAAACATTTTTAGTCAAGTTGCTTCATAAATTGTTTACATTTTTTTGATAAATTATTCAAAAACTTATTTTAATCTCAAAAAGGGAAATAAGATAGAACATAGTTATAAAAATCTTTAAGAAAATATTAGCAAATCAAATCCAACAATGTATATAATTCTATACTGTGACCAACTGCAGAACACATATGTGATAAAGGACCCATACACATATGTGTATTAAAAATATATGAAGAACTCTTAAAGCTCAGCAATAAAAAAACCCCAGTAAAAAAGTGGGCAAAAAAAGCAAAAATAGACAACTAGCACATCAAACTTAAAAACTGTGCATCAAAGGAAACAATGAACAGAGTGAAAAGGCAACCTAGAGAAGGGGAGAAAATATTTGCTAATCAAATATATGATAAAGGGTTGATATACAGAATATATGGGACTCCTACACTCAACAGCGAAAGCAGAAGACAACCCAATTAAACAATGGGCAAAGGCTTCTGATCTTTGACAAAGCAAACAAAAACATACACTGGGGAAAAGAATCCCTATTCAAACAATGCAGCTGGGAAAACTGAATAGCCACATGTAAAAGAAACTAAGGCCTGAAATTAAAAGATCTGTTTTCAGCAATTCCACTACTAGGTATTTAGCCAAAAAGACTTTATCAAAGAGTAGCTTGCACTCGAATGTTAACAGCAGCACTATTCACAATTTCAAAGATGTGGAAATAACCTAAGTGCCCACTGATACATGAGTGGATTCATAAATGTAGTACATGTATACTGTGGAGCACTACTCAGCCATAAAAAAACTGGTGATCTAGTTATCTTTTGTAATAACCTGGTTGGAACTGGAGACCATTCTTTATTGAAACAGTCTCACTTTGTCACCCATGGTGGAGTGCTGTGGCATCATAGCTCACAGCAACCTCAGATTCTTGGGCTCTCTTGCCTCAGCCTCCCGAGTAGCTGGGACTACAGGTGCCTGCCACAATGCCTGGCTACTTTTAGCGATGAGGTTTTGCTCTGGCTCAGGCAGGCCTCAAACTTGTGAGCTTGGGCAATCCACCCATCTCAGCCTCCCAGAGTACTGGGATTATAGGAGTGAGCTACCATGCCTGGCCTTGTAGACCACTCTTCCAAGTGAAGTATTCCAAGAATGGAAAAACAAATGCCACGTGTACTCAATACTAAATTGGAACTAGTTGATCAAAACTTATGTGCACATATGGAAGTAAAACTCAATGATAACCAAGCAGAAGGGGTGGGGAGGAGGGAAGGAAATGTTAGGTAAACACACGTGTGTACCCCTGTAAAATTTAAAATAGGCAAAGGAGCAGAATAGACAATGCTCCAAAGATGATATACAAACAGGTAACAAGCACATGAACATATGTTCAACACCATAAATTATAAGACAAATGCAAATCAAAGCCACAGTGAGAGTACCTCACAAACACAAGGATGGCCACTATTATAAAAAAGAAAGTAACAAATGTAGCTGGGCACAAAGGCTCACACCTGTAATCCCAGAACTCTGGGAGGCTGAAGTAGGTGGATTGCCTAAGCTCAGAAGTTTGAGACCAGTCAAAGCAAGAGTGAGACCCCGTCTCTAAAAACAGCCAGGTGCTGTCATGGGTGCCTACAGTCCTAAGTACTAGGGAGGCTAGGGCAAGAGGATCATTTGAGCCCAAGACTTTGAGGTTGCTGAGAGCTATGACGCCACAGCACTCTACCAAGGGCAACAAAGTGAGACTTTGTCTCAAAAAATAAAAAATTAGATGGCCAATAAAAACATGAGAAGATGCTCAAATCATGTATTACTAGGGAATTGCAAATTAAGACAACAATACACCACTATGTACTTACTAGAATGGCTAAAATCCCAAACAGTGACAAAATCTAATGCTGGTGAGGATGTGGAGCAACAGCATTGCTAGTGCAAATGAAACATAATGTGGCCACTTTAGAAGAGAGTTTTGCACTTTTTTTTACACATCTTAACAATCTTGACTATGTGACCCAGGAATTGTGCTTCTAGTTTACCTACCTAAATGAGTTTAAAATGTGTGCACAGAAAACATACAAAAATATTTATAGTGGCTTTACTCCTAATTTTGCCGAAAACTGGAAGCAACTATGATGTCCTACGACAGGTGAATGGAAAAACAAACTGTGGTACAACAGAATATCATTCAGCAATATAAAAATGAGCTATTGAGCTGTGGAAAAGGCACTGAAGCTGGGACAGTGGCTCATGCCTGTAATCCTAGCACTCTGGGAGGCCGAGGTGGGTGGATCGCCTGAGCTCACGAGTTCAAGACCAGCCTAAGTCAGAGTGAGATCTCATCTTTTGAAAAAAAAAAAAAAAAAAATAGCCGGGTGTTGTGGTGGGCACCTATAGTCCCAGGTACTCTGGAGGCTGAGGCAAGAGAATCACTTGAGCCCAAGAGTTTGAGGTTGCTGTGAGCTATGACGCCACAGCACTCTACCAAGGGAGACAAAGTGAGACTCTGTCTCAAAAAAGAAAAAAAAAAAAAAGAGACAAAACACTGAAGAACTTTAAATGTATATTACTAAGTAAAAGAAACCAATCTGAACAGGCTACAGACTGCATGACTTTTGCTATATATCACATCCTGGAAAAGGCAGAATTCTTACAGTGACAGTGAAAACATCAGTGGTTGCCAGGGGTTGGGGAAGGAGGAGAGGAAGATGAACGAACTTGTGGAGCATAAGAGATTTTTAGCGCAGTGAAACTATTTTGTATGATAATGTAATGATGGATACATACTACACATTTGGCAAAACTCTAACTTAACTACCCAAAGAATGAACCCTAATACAAACTATGAAATTAATTAATAATAATGTATTATTGATTAACTGTAGGTAATGTACCATACCAATGCAAGATGTTCTGACAGGAAAGTGAGGTTGGGGTGGAAGGCAGAGAGTAATGGGAAGACTGTGCACTTTCTGCTTAGTTTTTCTGTAAACCTAAAACTGCTTTCAAAAAGTCTGTTAGGCTCAGTGCCCATAGACCATTGAGAAGGGCGCCGGCCAAAGACATCGAAGGTGGCGGGTTCGAGCCCGGCCTGGGCCTCCTGCTAAACACCAATGACAAATGCAAAAAAAAAAAGAGATAGCTGGGCATTGTGGCAGGTGCCTATAATCCCAGCTACTAGCTACTTGGGAGGCTGAGGCAAGAGAATCGCTTAAGTCCTAGAGTTGTGAGCTGTGACGCCATGACAAAAAATAAAAAAAGTCTATTAGTTAAAAAAAATGTTCTTTATAAAGTTAAAATTTTAAATTCATATCTAATATTTGTACAGTTTTTGAAAAAAATAATATATTTGAATATTTAAATTTTAAAAATAAATAAATTAATGCCTAAATAAAAACATTTCATTATAATTACCTTACCTTGATTTGTAGTCCTCTGAATAGTTTGGGTTTATCACTTCTGACAAAAGCTTATAAAAACAAGAAAAAAAGATTCAAATCATTCACTTCCAAATCCAAGCTAAAGATCAATACAAAAAGCGAAAATAAATGTAACAAATAAAGCATCAAGTCTTATACGAACAAACTAAGGAGATTTAAACAGATATGAATAAATGGAGAGCTATACCGGATTCTTCAACAGGAAGATTAAACATTTTAAGATGCAAATTGCTTCAAATTAATCAAGTATGAGTATGAGAGTATGGAACCAGAGTAAACACGGGGTTTTTACCAGATCCCATTTGTCAGAAGTGGAGGCATCTATTGAATTAAATAAATTCAATGAATAAATGCATTCATTCAGTAAATATTTGAATTCTTCAATGTTAAGGTAGATTTGGGGTATACTAATGAGAAAAAAAATTCTGTGCTCTGAGGAGTTACTATTAAATAGTTTAGTGGATGCAAAAGACTGGTATGCCAAATATATTACAGTATTATGCAGGATCTGTTAGGGAACATAAAGAGGAGACTAAAATTCTGTCAAAAGGCCACCCAAAAATAATGCTGGAACTAAATTTTGAATGAATAGGAATATGCCACAAGACCTGGGAAGAAGCGCAAGTTAGGAAGAATATTTATGTGTCCAAAGACATGGAGGCCAAAAATGAGAGCACTGTAAATAGTTTTGCATGAACTACAGAGGTGAAACAAAAAAGGAGAAACCTTGTCATGGTGGGTCTTGTATGTGATGCTGCTGAATCTGGTATTTATTCCGTAAGTGACAAAGAAATTATAAGGGATTTTAGGCAAGAGAGTGATAAAGTCGCATTTGGTCTCAAAGAAAGGGTCTTTTTGGCATTTGTGTGAAAGAGATAGAATAAGAAAAGGGAACAGAGACAGGTAGACTAGATAACAAATAACTAATCCTTCTGGACAAAGATATTATGGGACTAATTAAAAGCACAAATATGAGGAAGGGACTAAGATAGGAAGGGAGAGAGAAGAGATACAACCTAGTGACTAACAAAAGTCCAGTTGGTAACTGGATATGAAAGATTAATCGTGATTCTTGGGCTTCCTGCTTATTCTTTTGCCTAATACTGACACAGAAACAGGGAAGAAGATAGTACACTTTTACCAGAGAAGAGGATTAATTCAGTTTTTGGACAGGCTGAGTTGCAAGCCTTTTTAACTAAAATTGTGAGTAATAGTCTCTAGGACTGTTAGAAATACAGAATCTCAGGACCCATCCAAAATGTCCAGATTTACACTCTGTGTTTTAAGAAGGGATGCTCAACCAGTGCTATGTTATTTTAAAACTCCTGTGTCTGAAGTTTCATGATTATAAAACAGAGCCAAATCTGCCTACTTTTGTTAATAAAATTTATTGGAACACATTCATTCATTCATTTAGGCATTGTCCATGGCTCTTCCATATTACAACAGCAGAGTGCAACAGCTGCAAAGCTGCAAAGCTTTCCTGTCCTTTATAGGATGTCTGTCAAGCCCTATAAAATTAGGAAAAATCCATGATTACTTACATAATTACTTTGCGCCACCACAAGGGAAGTAACAGAATACTTGGTACAATTTACTGTGAGAAATTATACTACCTTTCATCTTAAACAACTGGAACACGGAAAAGACAAGTATTTTAGAAGGCATATGTGTATTTGGAATTGACTAAGAAATCTGATCTGTGACTTTCCTGTACAACTCTGAACGATTGGGAATAAAACATAACAAAATTGAAATTTTCCCTCTTGTTAAACTGAAACAATTTAACAGTCTTTTGTTTTATGAAATAAAAAAAATAGTGTTCTTAAAAAATTATAATATATCATAAAGTATGATAATGGTTATTGTGATAATTCAAAATATTTTTAAGATGGAAATTCTGAAAGTAGGAATATAATAATGGTTTTATCACAAATATGCCAACTATTCATGGGCTGAGAAAATACTGGCATTTTCTGGCATGGAATTAAATATTTTTATTTGAAACAAGCTTATACTTAGTATTTTTATATAGCAAAAAAATCCAACTGTTTTCAAAAGGGAAAGACAACATGACCACATGTACCCAAAGGTTTGATAATTTAACTATACATATACATAAGAAATAAATATTACTATAGATATAATAAAATCTGATAACATAAACAGGAGTGCTACTTGTAGTGTCAGATGAGATCTGGTACATTCATCAGGATATGGCCATGCATTATTTGTAGTATCAGTTACTTTTGATCCTCACAAATATCTAAGTTGCAATTGCCAAAACTTTCTAAAAATATGAATAATCACACTATCATTCAGAGAATGCATATAAAAAAGCCAAACCTGTGATGCAAATTCTGAGCTAAAACATTCAAACAAAATAACAACAAAAATTTACACAGTAATTTTTACACAGTAAGACCTATTTTTCCCCAAGGAGAAACAGATATATTCAGTGCTACATCAGAATATGTGCTATTCTAACTTAGAATATATTTCATTAGATGTGTATCTGCTTTAGGTCTAATAAATGTCCCTAAGTCAACTACTATATTTCTGTGCCAAAATGAACATTACTTTATTATAAACAAATCTAGGTCAGCAATAAAAAAGCACATGCTAATATAGGCAATTTTATAGAATACTAAAGCCCCCAAATTCTCTCACCATTAAGTAATGGCAAGAAATTATAGGAAAGGTCGGGCGCAGTGGCTCACATCTATAATCCTGACTCTGTCAGGCTGAGGCAGGTGGATTGCCTGAGCTCATAGGTTTGAGACCAGCCCTGAGCAACAGCGATGTGGTGGGTGCCTATAGTCCCAGCTACTTGGGAGGCCAAGGCAAGAGGATCACTGGAGCCCAAGAGTTTGAGGTTGCTGTGAGCTATGATGCTCCCATGGCACTCTACCCAGGGAGACAGAGCAAGACTGTCTCAAAGAAATCATGGCAAAATCAGCAAAAATCAGAACAGAATGAGGCATATAAATCATCATTGCCTTCAGAATAGTTCAATTTCATAAAACTGATTTTCATTCCTTTTTTTTTGAGACAGAGTCTATGTTGCCTTTGGTAGAGTGCTGTGTGTCATAGCTCACAGCAAGCTCAAACTCTTGGGCTTAAGCGATTCTCTTGCCACAGCCTCCCAAGTAACTGGGATAACAGGGACCCGCCACAATGCATGGCTATTTGTTGTTGTTGTTGTTGTTATAGTTGTCATTGTTGTTTAGCAGGCCCTAGTTGGGTTTGAACCCACAGCCTCGGTGTATGTGGCTGGTGCCCTAACCACTGAGCTATGGGTAGTGAGCCAAAACTCATTCTCAAAGTGACATGCAGGACGGAACAGACTCAGTTCAAGACTTCTTTGGCGATGCAAAGCTCCAATACTGTTCAATGTCCACCAAAAGAATACACTCTCACAATTATGCTTTAACATATTGATCCTTACAGCTCCCTGTGAAGATACACTCACATTACTTTCTCTCTCTTGTATCCCCAATTCTATGGTAATTACTTTTCTTCTTGGTGACTTGTCATTTTGTGCACGTCTACTCTCACTTAATGGAATGTTTCTTAGGAGTTTTATATATAATAAATTTGCATTTAAAATAGACTAGAATAGTGTTATTTAAAGGAATTATATCTGGTAGAGGAAAGGCTCTCATTTGAAGAAAACAACTACTTCTTGTATTATACTTAAAAATCTAAATTTCATATGTTATGTTTGCTCACAAGTAAACTAGTATTCACCAATCATAAAAAATGTGAAAAAAATCATATTGTTTAAAAAGTATAATCCTAAAAATTCTTATTCTTGGGACTATTTAATGAAATGTGATTTAAACGTTTAAATTTAAATGATTAAAATGAGTTAATTTTACATACCTTGGACTTGAGGGAACCTTCCCAATTTTCATCCACAGACTTCAAGAATAGCTCCTGCATACAGCTATAAGAGGAAAAACAGGAATTTAAATACCTATTCATAAAATAAAGGTTCATAGTATAAACATTATATAATAGTTAAGCAGACATATAGATCAAAGAAATGTCAGAGCTGGATGGGTTCCAATCCAAGAGAAGAGAAAAATGGAGGCCCAAGTATGATGAATGGTAGATGACCTTATGCCTTACTTGGATAATTTTTAAGTCTAGCCAAAAAGACTAAAAAAGATAAGAAGACTTGACATTGAACTTTTAATAGGAAACATGTCCTAGGAAGCTTAATAGGTAAGATGTCCTAGGAAGACTTCCTTTAGTGTGATAAATTAAACACAGTATATATCCATCTATCCAAGATAAATACTTAATGAAAATTCTTTTTGGCTGCTTTTAATATCAAGCAATCAATGTTTTAAAATTTAAACAGAAGCTCTACACCTTTTAAAAGTAATTATTATAGCAAGTACTATGTAAAGATATTATAGGCAAACCAGTAAAATCTCATTATAAAGAACTCAAATGCAAATATTTTCCTTTAATGAAATTCAGTTGAAATGGATTCAATGGTAAATATAGCCTTTCTAGCTATAGAACCTGCATGTTCTCTTTATGATAAAAGCTCATTATAAAAAACTCAATGCAAATATTTTATTGCAATGGATTCAGCTAAAATGGATTCAATAGTAAATATCACTTTTTTTGTAGGTATAGAGCCTGCCTGTCTTTTTTTATGGGGGCAGGGATATATTTGGGAATGCTGTGACCACAGAGAAGGCTGGCAATTTTAAGAACATACCATATCCATTTCACTGCTTCTTAGTTTTTAGATTTCCTTTTTTATGAAGTTCCAAGATATAAAGATGGATTTCAGTTTTTGAAGTTCTGAAATAGCATTTACTTAATTAAAACAAAGAATCACAAGAACTAGGCATGTTTATTTAAAATACTCTGAAAAATACAGAAAAACACAAAGTAGAAATTTAAATCACCTTGATCTGGCCTAAAAAGATAGTAACTTCTAACATTTTTGTGATTCTGGGCAAGATCAAGAGTTCTCAAGTTTCTGAGAGGTCACAGATCCTTTTAAGAATCTAATAGGATTTTTCTTAAATCTGGCTGTTTATAGATTCTCTGAAACCACTGACAGATTTTAGATTAAGAATTTATAATCTCTAAGAGTCTTTACAGCAATAAAATTTAAGAATAGGTTAACTTAATTCTACACAATAGGTTGCTTTTGAACAAGATTTGGTTAATCTTGGTTAGACAACTCCAGAACAAAAAATCTTAAGAAATGTAAGGCCCTGTTACCAATAAGCTAATGAAGAGACAGAGTGTTCAACAATCAGTAGGGAAATGGAAATCAAAACCACAATGAAATACCACTTCTTCACATAGTATAGTTGTTATTAAAAAAAAATGGAAAGCATGAGGAGAAATTGGAATCCTTGGGCACTGCAGTTGGGAACATGAAGTGCTATATCCGCCATAAAAATTGAACTGTGGTTCCTCAAAAAATTAGGATCCGTAATTCTACTTCAGGTATATACTCAAAAGAATTAAAAGTGGGGCCTCAAACAGGTATTTATATACCCATGTTCATAGCAATATTATTCACAATCACCAAAATGTGGAAACAAACAATTAACAAAAAAAGAAAAAACATAAAAAAGGGTGGAAGCAATCCATGTGTCCACCAACCAATGAATGGACAAACGAAATGTGGTATACACATATAATGGATTATTATTTGGTTTTAAAAAGGAAGGAAATTCTGATGTGTTGTAACATAAAGGAATCTTGAAGACATCCCACTATGTGAGATAAGGCTGTCGCAAAAGGACAAATATTGTATGATCTCATTTAGATGAGGTAACTATAGAGTAATCAAAATCACTTTTTTTTTTTTAGATAGAGTCTCAAGCTGTCACCCTGGGTAGTGCCGTGGCGTCACAGCTCACAGCAACTTCCAACTTCTGGGCTTAAGTGATTCTCTTGCCTCAGCCTCCCAAGTAACTGGAATTACAGGTGCCTGCCACAACGCTCAGCTATTTTTTGGTTGTAGTTGTCATTGTTGTTTGGTGGGGCTGGATTTGAACCCACCACCTCCGGTGTATGTGTCTGGTGCCTCAGCCGCTTGAGCTACAGGCGCTGAGCCAACTGAGTTAGTCAGAATCAGATGCAGAAAGTAGAATGGTGGTTTTCGGGGGCTTAGGGGAGGGAGGAACAGGGAATACAGTTTCATGGGTATAGAGTTTCAGTTTGAAAAGATGAAAAAAATCTGGAAAAAGATGGCTGTACAACAATGTGAAGGCACTTAAGGACACTGCACTGTACAATTAAAAATGGTTAAAATGGTTAAACCAGATACTCCTACTACTACTAGTCATCACTACCAGCAGCAGATTTGTCTTTTATTTGTTTTTGATCCCTTGGAAACCCTTGATGAAGACTCTATTATCATTTACAATAGCATTTCTCTATACCACTGTTTCCCAATATTTTTTGTATCATTATACATGTGGAAAATGATAATGACTTTGGAGCGCTGGGATAAAAGGAGGAAGCTGCTTATAAAGAAAATGGGAGCCCTGCTTATCTCAGGGCCCACTTGACTGTTTTAAGGACTCAGAGACTCAGTATTCCACCGTACTCATAATCTACTCATGGAAAGCATGTCTCTATACCACAAAATGCCAACTGATTAATTAAAATTTTTGAAAACAGGCTCAGCCCCCATAGCACAGTGGTTACGGTGTCAGCCAAATGCACCAAGGCTGGCGGTTCAAGCCCAGCCCAGGCCAGCTAACCAACAATGACAACAGCTGCAGCAACAACAAAATAGCGGGGCATTGTGACGGGCACCTGTAGTCCCACTACTTGGGAGGCTGAGGCAAGAGAATTACTTGAACCCAAGAATTTGAGGTTACTGTGGTTTATGATGCCTAGCAGTCTACTGAGGGTGACAAAAGTGAGACTCTGTCTCAAAAAAACCCCCCAAAAAACAGAGGAATACATTTATTTATAAAGTTAAAATTTGTAGTATTTTCCTTATTAAAATTTGTCTATTGACAAGACTCAAAGATCTGAAATCTAGGATTATATTTTTGACACTATTTTTATATTTTGTTCACACAAATAAGTAGTTGTAAATATGCTTTTTATGCTGATTGTGTTATTGTAAGGTAGTTCCTTTTGATTCACCTGATCCAGAGGCTTGAGTGGAATAACAGAAAATATTGTTCCAAATTTTTATTGTGGGCAAATCTAATAGTTCATGTTTTATTTCTTATTTATTCTTTGTCAATAGTGATTATTATGCTATTCTCTGATTTCTCCAAATTTTCTTTCTTACTTTTTTTTAAAATTTTTATTAAATCATAATTGTGTACATTGGTGCAATCATGGGGCACAATGTGCTGACTTTATATACAATCTGAAATATTTTCATTGAACCATTCAACATAGCCTACATGGCCTTTTAATCACTATATGAAGACATTTATATTCTACCTTTAGCAATTTTCACTTGCACCCTTGTAAGATGCACCGTAAGTGTGATCCCACCAATCACCCTCACTCCACCCATCCTACCCCCTCCCCTCTTTCTTACTTTTTCAAATCAGCAAACCAGATACTCCTACTACTACTAGTCATCACTACCAGCAGCAAATATTTACCCAGTACTTGTTATATGCCAGGCTCAATTAAGCAGAGTATGGGTATTAACTCATTTAATCATCATCACCACCCTATGAGATATGAACTATTATCCCCAATTTATAGATGAGAAAACAGACTCAGAATAATTATTATAATTTGTCTAAGAATACCAGTTAAGTAACAGAGAGGATCTGAACTTAGGTATTCTGGTGCTACAGCGTCTTTACCACCACTCCAAACTCCCTACTGATTCAATGAAGACTGAATGAATAGCAAATCAAGTTGAAATAATTTGTTTAGTGGTTCAGGTAGATAAATAATTCAGTTAAGCAATTCTTTTCTCCAGAAGGTGTTCTGGTTTGGTAACTAAACTGACCTTCAAAATAGTAGTTCAGAAATAAGGTGCAAATATAATACAAAAGAATAAAAGTGCTAAAACCAATTAAATGAAAATATTTTGAAGGAAGAAGACAAAAGAAACAAAAAAACAGTGCAGTGGTACTACGAGGATTTTGGGGAACCAAGATGGGAAAAAGAATAGGTACTAGCTGAAGAAAGAGGGGTACACAGTCAAGGTACAAAAGTTCTGTAATAAAGTTGGAAAAGACATTAAAATCATTGTCATTACAAGCACCTTAAATGAATAAGAAAAAAAGCACTTAGTAGCCAAAAGTAAGTTGAAGTTCACACAACTGGAAAGATTATAAAAAGATGAGAAAAATAAACCACTCACTCATTTAAATATAAGCCTAATCTTAAGAACCTTAGAAAACAGTAGTTTAAAAATTCTTGACAGGAAAATATATTTAAGTTTATCTCCAGGAAATGATGTTAATCTGATGGTCATTTACACTTTGAAAAAACATCTGTTAAGATTAATGGTCAGATTGGAATAACAGAAAAAGTTGTGTCAAATAATTAACATATCTCTTTTAGACAGATTTGGGGGTCCTTATAAATAAAATGTGGAAATGAGAGATCTATACTTGTAGTTGGATAATTATAACCAAAGAGTGTTACCAATGGATAAGAGCCAACATGGAGGCAATTCTCTTACATTTTCATTTTTAAAAATGTTTCAAGATACACAAAGAAGTGAAATATGTGGAAAAGGTTATTTATCAAGCAGCTACCAAGTTCAAATATATTTTCAACACAACTTTAAAAAACAATCACTTTTTCCATCTTGTTCTTACTAAAAATAGCCATATCCATGGACAAAAATTCATGAAATACTGTGTGCTAAAGACTGGGAATTCAGAAACATTAAAAATCAGTCCGAGACTCCAAAGAGCACAATTTATTGGGAGAGAAAGAAAAGCAAAACAGGGAGGGAAATGGGGAAGGAAAAAAAGCAAAACAATAGAATGTAGTGCAAATCAAGGTATTCCCAAATGCTCTGAGGATACAGAATTGTAGCTACCATAGTATGAGAATTGACAGAGGTGGTGGGAATTCTCCAACACAGTGGGGGAATTCTCCAAAGAGGGGACACCTGAGCTAAATCTTTGATACCATCTCAAGTAGAAGTGGTTTACTCTAGTGAGGAATAAAACTGCAACAGCTATCTAGTATAGCCAGGGAAGAACCTAAGAAAATAGTAGGGGATTGCTTACCTAGTACCTACTCCTACCTCATTTACCTGCTCCCCAGTACACCCTTCTAGACAGCTACCGAGGCAGCTAACAGGCTCTTTCCTTATTTCACAACCATAGCTGATAACTGGTTAGAGACCCAACTTGAGCTAGTAACAATCCTTGTCTAAAATATTTTCAAAATTCCAATCAGAAGTTAAAAAAAAAAAAAAAAAAAAGAATGCCATTAATACACAAAAGCAAAAACAAGAGACTGCAAGAAATCTCTGATTGCTAGCCCCTTCCACTTCCTTCACCCCATGTTGTTGCTCAACTATGGAGTCCATGAGTTAAAAGATGAACTCTTTCCCCTAAACCTGGCAGCTAAGGTTGTTGGACAAGGAAGATCAAATACAGTAAGATCAATGAGAACAGCTCTCTACTCAATTCGACTGGGTATATTTATGGTGCCTTCCCTTACATCTTAAGATTTTTTTTTTTTTTTTTGAGACCATCTCCACACTGTCTCCCTGGGTAGGATGCTGTGGTGTCACAGCTCATAGCAACCTCAAACTCTTGGGTTCAAGTGATCCTCTTGCCTTAGCCACCCAACTAGCTGGTACTTAAGGCACCTGGCACAACGCTCATCTAGTTTTAGAGATGGAGTCTTGCTGTTGCTCAGCTAGTCTTAAACGCCAGAGTTCAAGTAATCCTCCCGCCTTAGCCTCTCAGAGTGCTAGGATTACAGATGTGAGTCACCATGCCTGGCCCTCCTTAAGATACTAAAGATAAAGTTGAGGCTTGGCGCCCATAGCTCAGTGGTTGGGGCGCCGGCCATATACACTAGGGCTGGTGGGTTGGAAACTGGCCTGGGTCTGCTGAACAACGACAACTCCAACAAAAAATAGCTGGGCATTGTGGCAGGCGCCTGTAGTCTTAGCTACTTGGGAAACTAAGGCAGAAAATGGCTAAGCCCAAGAGTTTGAGGTTGCTGTGAGCTGTGATGCCACAGCACTCTATCGAGAGTAACTTTTTTTTTAGTGAGACTGTCTCAAGAAAACAAAAAATATGCATATATATCTTTAAGCTGAAATCATACCACTTAGTAAATAGTAACTGTACAAAAAGAAGTAAAATTTAAATATCTTTTCTTTCGTTAGTTTACCCTTTAGTTACTTTTGAAAAGCTGGTATGCTTTTCAAAAGTAAGTCAACATCCTCACCAATGTTTGTAAACTATACCTGAGTACATAGTAGTGAGCAAAGCTACTCAAAACAGTAGCAAAGGCCAGGCGTGGTGGCTCACGCCTGTAATCCTGGCACTTTGGGAGATCAAGGAGGGTGGATTGCTTGAGCTCACAAGTTAGAAACCAGCCTGAGCAAAGGTGAGACCCCTGTCTCTCCTCTAAAATAGAAAAACTGAGGCAAGAGGATTGATCACCTGAGCCCAAGAGTTGGAGGTTGCTATGAGCTATGATGCCACAGCACTCTATCCAGAGCAATAGTTTGAGACTATCTCAAAAAAAATTAAAAGAAGTAAAATAGCTTATCAAAAATCTCATTCTAGCTAGTATTTGAGATGCTTAGTAAGTCCTTCATTATCAAAATTTGTGTGTGGACAAATACCAAATAAAAAGAGTAACAATATCCATCACCAAAATGACAAGGGATATCAAAGACGTTTTCTGTTTTAATTAGGAATGATTTTTAACAAAACTTTATGCTTACGGCTATCAAAGGCTAAATGCAGCCTGTCAGTGACCATTACTAAAAATGATTAGCTTCTCCTTGGATAGACCTATAAAGCAGATAAGTAAGAACCAAAAATGAATGTCTAGTAACATTTCCTTATCATGTATGAATGCTAAACGTTTTGTATATAAATCGTATTTCTTTTTCTAAAGAATTTATATTCACAATGATTCACACACACAGCCATGTTTAAGCATTTTTAATGTACGGCATTAGTTTACATATTATAGCTAATTTTTATTAAATGAAGACTCAATTATTTCAAAATTAAGCCTTAAGCAAGAGTTGAGTGATAAAGAAATGTATTTTATATATTGTGCTACCTGTGATGATGTTCTTATAATTCAGAGAGCAGCACTGCATACACTGAAGAAGTACTATTTCTTTTCTTTCTTTTACTTTCTTTTTTTGAGACAGAGTCTCACTATGTCGCCCTTGGTAGTGTGCTGTGGCATTATAACTCACAGCAACATCAAACACTTGGGTTTAAGTGATTCTCTTGCCTCAGCCTCCCAAGTAGCTGAGACTGCAGGTGCCCGCCACAACACCCCAAATACAACATATAACAAAAACTGGATGAATGAACTGGATTCTTCTATAATGAATTTTAGAAGTATGTGACCCAAGTTTTTGTTCCAGTAAAATTGTACCACAAAACTAGGGATTTATAGAAGGAATACTGAGAAAAGGCAGTAAGTAAAAGTGGCTTATGTATATGTATGTAGTTGGTGTAAAGTTTAGGCATATTTGTTACCAAAGAATGAACCTCTAAATTTATACTTAACCACAAGAGGATGTGATAAAGATAGCTTATTGTAAAATATCCTTTGTTCTTCAATCTTTTAAGTTTGGTGTCTTAGTGAACAGACTGTTGGTTGAGTAGTAGTGATGCAGGACAAAGCAGCTCTACAACCGCTGCCTTGGCCCTGGCGGCGCTGATGCTGTGGCGGATGGAGAAACCAGCTTGCGAAAGTGCCGGCCCTGTGCGGAAGACACTGGCACCTTGCTGTCTACTCCACGTGCAAATCTGACTGGTTAATATCATGTCAGTTTCCAGGGCCCGGGTCTTCATTGGACAGCTGGCTGTAACTGATGAAGACCCGCCCCTAAGAAGTTGCTGCAAAACAAGTCCCTGGAACTATATAAACCCCTGAGCAGAGAGCTCAGCAGCAGATTTCAGCAGGACTTCGAAGAGAGAATAGCTAAGAAGCAGACCTTGGCGGGACCTCAGAGAGGGAACAGGAAGAGCTGCTTGTTCCCCTCCAGAAGCAGACCTTGGCTAGACCTCGGAGAGGGAACAGGAAGAGCTGCCTGTTCCCGTCCAGAAGCAGACCTCGGCTGAACCTCAGAGAGGGAGCAGGAGAGTTTGCTCCCCTCCTGGGTCCTCTTGCCTGGAGGTTTAGTTCTTCCTCTACTTATAATTCTTTCCTGTAAATAAATCCTAACTTACCACCACTATTATGGTCCGTTGATTCCTTCTTC
>CAUYRH010126348.1:0-12427 GCA_963574655.1 Perodicticus potto
GAGACAGAGCCTCAAGCTGTCACCCTGGATAGAGTGCCGTAGCATCACAGCTCACAGCAACCTCCAATTCCTGGGCTCAAGCGAGTCTCTTGTCTCCGCCTCCCAAGTAGCTGGGACTACAGGCACCCGCCACAACGCCCGGCCATGTGTTGGTTGCAGCCATCATTGTTGTTTGGCAGGCCCGGGCTGGATTCGAACCCGCCAGATCAGGTGTATGTGGCTGGCACCTTAGCCCTCTGAGCCACAGGCGCCGAGCCATACTTTGCTTTTAAGTCTCAGAAATGTCAGATGTTTCAGGTCCCAGTGCCCGTGGACCCATCTTTCTTACAATCTGTAGGCTTAGCTGCCCCCTGCCCCACCCCCAGTCTTCTTGATCCCCTTGTGTATGTCTGGCAGCCCAGCCACTTTGCTGTCATGTCCTGCTTGAGCAGGGCCACAGAGTCTGAAAGGTCTGGGGTGTGCTAGTTTTGCTTCTGGCAGCCCTTCCACCAGTACCCCCAGCAGCCATTTCCTGGGGACAGGCACCCACAGAGTGCAGAGGGCCTGCTGCTGCCTCTCGGGCCTTCTCTGCTGGCTGGTGGTCAGGGAGACCACCTTTCTTCTGAGCCCTGGCTCCAGGCAGGTTGCAGGTGCTTTTTTATGGTGGTTCTATCAATGATTGTGTCACAGATAGGCCAAAGGAGTTGTATGAAGCACAGAGACCTTGGCCTTCCTTACGCCAGGACCACAGCTCTCTGTGGAGCGGCGAGCTTACCCACTCCTCTCATGGGTTTGCCCAGCCTACAATGTGGGCGGGAAGTGGGGACTGATGGTGGGGGGAGTAGAGGAGAGAAAATGCCAGAGCTGCCGCAAAGGAAGCGGATGTGAGAACTGGTGACCTCCTGAGACACACGCACACGTTTAAGGTGGTCACTGAGTTCCTGTGTGGAATAGTTTGTTCTTCCAAATTCTGGGGGTGGGTTGGAGTGGGCATCACCATAATCACAAAGGGACCTCCTGGCCTGAGGAGACACTGTGGGGAATCACTGGTGGGCAAAACGATGTGATAGCCACATGCTGCTATGTTGAAAAACAAGCCTGAATGACCCTCCACCCCTACCCCATGAAGTCAGGGTTTAGGGTTTGGCTCCTGGGACGCTAGCCCTTGGCTGCCAGGACCTGGGGCCTCACCCCAAGCCAATGCTGGGCCCTTGGGGGCTCAGGCATGAGCCAAAGGCTGTTGGAAGCAAATCAGACGAGCAGCTGAGTGGCTCCAGTTTTTTTAATCTGTGCCCCTCTTCCATATTGACCTCCCCCTCTAGTTAGTCCAGATGTACTTGATTGTAAAGTACTTGATTATTTAAGAACCAAAAACAACTCTGCATTCTTGTGAAGGACAGCAAGAGTTGCTGTGCTGGGCCAGGCTGGGCTGTGCTGGGGGCGTGGGGCGGGCTACACCTGCAGGAGCAGCGCCACGGCTGCCAGGATCCACTTCGCAGCCTTCTCTTTGGTCTTCAGGTTGAAGGTCCAGACGTAGGTGGGGCCACGGATGCGTGTTTTGTACACGGGACACTCATATATGTTCTTGGTGTCCATGCGATCCACAGGGATGGCCTTGATGAAGATCACAGGCATGGCCGGCGTCAGCTCCTTCAGCCGCGCTTCGGCGATGACTCCGGTCTGGGTGTCCCATCGAGCTCCTGTGGGGACAGCATGGCTGAGGGTCAGGTGGCCCTGGGGAGGCGACTGTGTCCGTCTTGTATGCTGCCAACAAGTGAGAGGAGGGGCCGGAAAGGCCCTTGAACCTGCCTGCCCTTTGCAGCCATGGACTCTGTCCCCCAGAGCCCAAGCCATGTGGCAGAGCAGGACTGGCACAGGACTGGCTACACCTGGAGGTGTGAGCAGACCCGCCACAGGTAGTCACGTGCATGTCACAGCTGCCCGTGCCTTGCTGTGCACCGAGGAGCAGCTCAGCACTCCAGCTCTCGGGTTCCATCGTCTAACTCTGTGGTGTTTTCAGAGCCTCATCCGTCAGCCTCCTTAATTTCAGGCAGGAAATCATAACTCTACCTGAAAATTCAAGATTAAAACTTCCTGGCTCCTTCACTGTGACGCCTGCCCTGTGTGTACATGCAGCGTAAATAGTTACCCGCAGACACACCGTTCCATGCCATTACCTGCACCGACTGCTGGGGTCCTACTCGCTCTGTGAATGGCGGCTACATTTCCTGCCTGTGATTCCAGAATAAACGTGAGCGTGGCTGCTGCTGCACTTGTCTTTGGTGATGTGGGAAGCCAGGTGCCTGAGTCTTTGCTGGCCTGGCCCTGACACCCCCATATGCTGTCAGTCATAAAGGGTGATGTAAGTCATCGAGGGGGGACAGATGTTTGTGGTGGGGGATGTGACCTCAGTGGCCCCTCTGGGTAGCAGGATGAAGTGATCTGGTGGCAAATTCTAATGGATCCTGGCCATGCAGATGGCCTCATGGGCTCTAGAGGACAGGTGTGTGCCTGGGGCAGCAGAAACTTGGGGGCAGAGGGGACTCAGGACACATGTGGGTGGCCTTCTGGCCTAGGGCCTGTGCTGTGCTCTCAGATCACCCACAGAGAACACATCTATCCTGAGCACCCTGCTGCAAGCACAGGAAGGGCTGAGTTTAACCCTCCTCAGTAAGGCAGCCCTGGCCATTTAGTCTCCACCAGACTCCTGCGTTGTCTCAGAATCTCTTGACCCTCTCTGTTGGTCAGCGCGGCTCTGAGCTGTGAGCTACCATGCCCCACTCTGAGTGCCTCGCCCCCACTGCCAACCCAGCTCTAGTCCTGCCTGTAGCCAAGCAGGATCGGCTCTGGAAGCTTCCTTGTTACCTTCCATGAAGAGCCCGTACACATAGGAGCCCTCTCTTGGGGGAGCAGTCATGTCCTCCCGATTTTTCTTGGTCACTTCCACAGAGAGACACATCTTGTCCAGGGGCCACTCATTTTTCCTAGCCATGGATTGCATGATGGCGGTGAGGAAGGACTGGGGGTTGAAGAACCCCGCCAGCCACACAGTGGTAGGCAGAGCGAAGTCTGTCGTCCAGGCCTCGAGTTCCTGGAAGGGAAGAACACTGCTGAGCAGGGGCAGTGCCACCGAGTGCCCTTGAGCCTCAGCTGGGAGTGTGCACGAAGCTTGCTGCCTTGCTGTGGTGATGTCACTGTCGGCCTGCATTCTCAGTGATGGAGCAGGAAGAGAAAGGTCAAAGAGAACAGGGTAGCATTTGAGGGTAACTTAGGGTCCCCAACGAGGCTTTTGCCTTCATCACCTTGCTCCTGTGGAGGGTGGCTTCACTGAAAGTTCTGCCTGAGGCGGAGCTGACGGTTGCTGCTCTCGCTGCAGACGTGCTAGCTTTTCTCCTTTAGGAGGAAATGTCTGCATCGTCAGGGCGTCTGAGCAGGGTGACCGGGCCTTTCCAGCCCTGCTGACAGAGGTCAGGCCAGCAGCAGCTCTGGAGCTTCCCAGCCATACTCCTGCTAGCTCTGGGTGCGGGGTATGTTGAGCCTGGCACCAGGCCCTGGGTCCTAAGGTGGACGGCGGCTCTGAGTAAGAGCTGTGCTCACCCTGATGCGAAGCAGCAGGTCGGCGTACCAGGCTGCCAGGCCCATCATGGAGGGGTAGGCCCGGGCCACCCATGTGTCTGGCACAGTGTCGTAGAAGAGAGCCGTGGACAGGTCTTCCATGTCAGTCGTGATGGTCAGTTCCCCCTGAGGGAGGCACAGGTGCAGGGCAGCCCAGGCCAAGCCTCATTTTGCCCACTCTTGGGGGGGTGAGAGAACACAGGCCTCAGAGTACTGTGGTTGTCAGCACAGTGTGGCTCTGCACAGTGGCACTGGAGATGCCCCAGCTCGGGGCCACACAGGGTTTACTGCCAGGGAACAGTCTGGACACTCTCCCGTGGTTTCAGTAGAACACCTAGAGCCCCAACCCAGGGAGGGAAGGAGCAGCACCGTGCCAGCCCCAGGGGCCTGGGGGTTGCTGTGGGTTTTGAGGTCAATCCGTGTCCTCCAGCCGGAAGACCCACGTGCTTTACCTTCAGCCCCAGGTTCAGCTCCTTCAGCGAACGGCGCATCTCATTGGTCAGGATGTTCATCCTTTCACATTCTTGGAAAGCGACAACCACGTAAGGGGTTTTCTCCGCGGCCTTTGCCATGATCTCAGCCATGTTGAACGTCTCTGGGATCTTCTCGAGGATGTCGTCCAGCACGGCCTTCACCTGGAGTCAGTCCCCAGCCCACCCGTCACTGTGTCTTCACCAGATCGAAAGCCCTCCCCACTGCGACAGGGTCAGGGAGCCTTTCTGAAGCTTTCACAAGCCTGGGCCCTGGGGGAGGGAAGAGGCAGGTGGTACTGTGCCGGAGACGCAGGGTCATGGGAAGGGAGCCTCCGCCACGGGCTCTGAGTGTTCTGAGCCCCCTAGCAAGGCCCTGTGGCTGTGGCCATGGGCACATCAGTCCTCTCGGCCCCATGCCTTGCAGATAGTCCCATTGTACTGGCTTCCTCACCCAGCAGTCGTGGGACTGTGACTTTATCCTGCTGGGGGCTGTCTGTAGGGACCGAGCTGACCCCACTCTCTGAAAGAGCAGCCCCCATGGTCACCTGCACCGCTATCCAGCAATTTCTAATTTCAATCATTATACCAAGAAAAGGTCCTGGGCCTATAGCAGTAGAGTCTTACATTAAGAATTTGGTCTATTTACTGTGAAGCCAATACTTGGCTAATATGTAAATATGTAATAGAACTTTCCCGAATATGTTAAGAAGTGCAGCCATGCTCATGTGATGCACAGAATTTGTTCAATGTGCCTATGTCCGTGGGGCTGTTTGAATGTCAACAGAACCTGCCCATTGTGATCACTCAGCCCTTCTGGAAGGGCTGCTCTTACGTGGCAGGTTGTCCTGTAAGGGCCACACTGCTCCCCTGCACAGACAGGGCAAGGCTGGAAATGCTCCTCTCGGGAAGTGGGAAGACGGGGGATGAGGCTCCCTGCTCTGAGGCTGGCTTCCTGCCAACACTGCCCCCCTGAGCCTGGGGACCTATTACCCTGCTTGCGCACCCCACCTCAGGGTCTCTGATCTCTCACCTCCCAGGCTAGGGCTGGGCCAGAGCTTGCTGTGCTAACAAGCTTCCAGGTACTACTGCTAGTTGGGGCTGCACTCTGGGGGTCCCCGACCCCTGGCTCTAGACCAGTGGTTCTCAACCTTCCTAATGCCGAGACCCTTTAACATAGTTCCTCATGTTGTGGTGACCCCAACTATAAAATTATTTTCGTTGCTACTTCATAAGTATAATTTTGCTACTGGTATGAATCGTAATGTAAATACCTGATAATGCAGGATGGCCTTAGGCGACCCCTGTGAAAGGGTCAACCCACCAATTGAGAACTGCTGCTCTAGACCCTCTCCCCTCTATTGGTTGGGGGATAGAGCACCAAATAAAGATCCTGCCTTCTCCTCTCGGGATACTCCTGTGCCTGCTCCCGAGTCGGTCTCTTTGGGCTGCATTTCTAGGACAGTGCGGAACAGTTTCTCTGAGGTGACCGTCAGAAAGCCAATCTCTGCGTTGGGGTGCAGGCCATACAGATAGGGACTCTCAGGGGGAAGGTTCTCATCAATGTATTCGTGGTAACCCTGAAAAAAGTGGTGGTGAGTAAGCAGGTTCACAGGGCCAGGCTATGCAGGCTGAAACCCTTGTCTTCTGCAGTAAGCAGTTCTTGCCGGAATGTTCTACCCACGTCTTGCCCTCTGCTCCCTTGTTCCCCGGCCTCTGCATGGCTGCCCCCGTGCTCCCCAGCTACACGAAGGAAATTCCCACCCCCTTCCCAGAGGCTGCGTTTCTCATCCTCCAACACCGGCTGGGTTCTGTTACTGATGCTCCCTTTGTGACGGGAGTTGCTCACCTCGGAGCCAGCACAGCATTACCCTTTGTTGCTGCTGTGTCAGAGTGAGCTCACATCAATGTATCTTCACCTTGTAGTCCAGGTTGGGGGGTATCTGGAACCCGGGGGCCAGGAGGACTTCTCCCTCTAGCATCTCTGCACGAATGTACTCTGCCAGGTAGGTCCTGCACAGCCGGCGGTCCCAGTCATCTGTGATGTGGCCGCCGTACATGATTTCACCAAAGAGGTAGCGGAGATCATCCCAGGGCACCTTAGGAAACATGGATGTGGTTAGAGGAAGGTGTCCACACTGCCAGGCGCTCAAGGGCCAGCTGCTTTACCGCCATCTGCTGCTGCCTGCCTCCCCCCAGGTTGTTCAGGATCACTGGACTTAAGGGCTACCCTTCTTCCCCTCCTATGCCTGTTCCCGGCATCTGACTCAGCTGGCCAACCCTTTTATCACGCTCTCCCCTTTGGCCCCTCTCATTGCAGGGCGCTATGCGGTTTCTCCCTCTTTTTTTTTTTTTTTTTTTTGCGGTTCGGTCGAGGCCGGGTTTGAACCCGCCACCTTCGGTATATGGGGCTGGCACCCTACTCATTGAGCCACAGGTGCCCCCCGGGTTTCTCCCTCTTGAGGCTGAGCTTCCAGCCCTGCTCTTTCTCCGCAGTCTGCCTCTATCTATGGTGGTCTCAACACCTTTGTGCTGGTGCCGTAGATGCCACAGCCTGTGTCAGAGCTCACCTGACTCACCCCCCACCTCTCCCTCTGTTACGGTTCATCACTGCCCCATCACGTCCACTTTCAACAAGAGCAATTTAATTCTGTGTGGCAGGGGCTCACTCAGGCACTGTGTATGTCTTTGGCTGTGAGGTTGTTCAGTTGGTCATGTCTTCCAAAAGTATCGAGTGGGTCCTCCTCTGATACCTTGACTGGTCCCGGCTCTGCATTTCGGGTGTATTACCTCCTGAGCAGCTCCTGTGCCCGAGGCCTCTGCAGTAGCATAAATGGCTGGGAGCGAGGATAGAGCGAGTGGCGTGTGTCAGCACGCTCTGCCTGGTGTTCGGGCTCTTCGTCGTCAGGCCAGGTGGGCTCTCAGGTCTTGTCTCTTACTGTGTCCCTCTACTCATCCTGCCATAGGGCTGTTCCCACTGCCCCTCTGCTTCCTCGCCTTTTTCTGGCACCTCGGCCCCTCCACTCCTTATTCTTCTGGGCCTGGTGCCTCTGTCTGAAGCCAGGGACTCTGCCTGCTGCCTCCATGTGCCCTGGCATGTAGCTTGTTTCCCATACGCAGCGCCCTCCCAGGGAAGTGCTGTGGAGCCACTAAAGGAAGTAAGAAAATCATGGCCACTTGTAATTGGTGTAAAGATTGTTAATAAGATACTGGACATCCTTTTGTAAGTACTAAGCTTTGAAATTTAGTGTGTGTTTGCACATATAGCCCCTCTCGCTTTGAGTGGCTGGTGGGCAGCCATGCACTGGCAGTCCTGCGTGGCTTGCAGTAGGCCTGTTCCCGCTTTCATGCACATATTTCTCCGAGGATTGCAGCTCCTTGAGGGCAAGGTGAGCATTAATGTAATGTTGGGCCTTCCCCAGTGTCCTGCCCAAATGCCTTTGAATTAAAGTTAATTGAATAAGAACTAGATTAATTGGGGCAGAAAGATGGCAGCTAGGTTCAAAACCCTGGAACCTGTGGAGTACTGCAGGAGATTTCTGGGTGAGAACTGCCGTCCTGATGGAAGGGAAGTTGGTGAATTCAGAACCACAGCTGTCAACATAGGTTCAGTTAGTACTGGAGATGGTTCTGCTTTAGAGAAGCTGGGAATTTGTAGAGTTAAAGCAGAATTTGCAGCACCACCAACAGAGGCCCCTGATAAAGGGTGTGTTGTGTGAATCCAGCCCTGTGTTCATGGAGATTTCAGTCTGGACCTCCCGGAGAGGAGGCTAGCCACTCACTGGGGATGCCATTGAAAATTCACAGATAATTCAGAAAGTGAACTCACACATTTCTCCAGGAAAGTTTGCTTGGGTTCCATACTGTGTTCTTATTACCTTGACTATGACGGAAACATTTTGGTTGCCTGAACATCTGCTTTCTTAGCAGCTTTTAAAGAAATGTACGGTTGCCTGAAGTTACCATAAATGAAGAAACTGCTTTAGCAGAAGTTAATTTACAGAAGAAAAGTTGTTTGAATGTTAGAACTCGTCCAGTTGTGACTTCCTTTGCTGTGTCTAATGACACTCTGCTCATACTTGGCCCTGCTGGAGAGGAGGCGCTCCAGCAGTGGGACTGTAACAGCAGCGGTGGACGAGGAAGGCCTTCTCTGCTGTCTGCACTAGCCAGTGGAAGCGGCTGAGCGGAGCTAAACTTTAGGACTGTAAGAGTTGAGCAGTTACAGAACACAAAGAAATAATGATGGGTGAAGTAATTAAGAGTAGGAAACCCAAATAAATAGCCCCCATGTTTTCAAAATAGAATTGTAAAAATTGTATGTTACACTGTGCACAAAGCCTTTTATACTAAATAAATAGCAAACTGCATTCTTCTGGAAAAATAAAAACTAGATTAGTCAATTATCTGGTTTTATCTCATGAATTTTTACTTAGAACATTGATATTCTCTAATTTGTCTTTTTTTTCTGATTTGTCATTTTGTGACTTAAAAATTACTTTGCTTGACCATCTTGAGGATGTGCTGAGCTGCTTTTTCTACATCTTCTGTTTTCCAGTGGGAGGGGTCGAGTGCTGCAGACCTCTCCCTGGGAAGGCCTGTGTGGCTTGGTGTGTGTTCATAACCAACACCCCAGCTGATGTTTGTCTCCTGGCCTTGTGGGAAGCCCTGATCTAGGTCCTCAGAGCGGGAGGGCTGAACGAACCCCGGACTCAGAAGGCATCATCACCGGCGGTTCTCAGCGTCAGGCATGACCTATGCTGTGAAGGGAGAGTGCAGGGAGCCAGGGCGAGTCTGCAGGGGAGAGAGGGGGCCTCCCCCAGGACATGAGCCCAGACGGAGGAAAGGTCAGAACACTGCTCATCAGGACACGGCCATGTCAGGCACACCATGTCCACTCCCACACTGGGCTCCAGGCAGCTGAGAATCCAAACATGTACACACGGAGAAAATGGCTCAGGACATAACTTCAAGAAATTCTAGTGAGACTGTTCCCCTCACACTCATCCCCAGTGATGATGAAAGTCCTTCTCAGCATCTTGTGTGTGTTTTTTTGCCAGTGTTGTAAGATATGGACCTCGTTTTAGATAAGACACACCACCTCCACACTGTCCACCAACTGGTGAATGGGGACTGTCTTGCCTTCTCCCTGGTAGCACCCTTAGGCGTTATGGCCCACCCATGGGGACACGGGCTGACCTCTGGCCCTGCTTCTCCAAGGCTGGTACTTCACCCCAGTTCCCGGCCTGGCTTTGCTGACCGCATTCCTGAGAGTTGATCTTCCTCCACAGTAGGTGTTGGGAAGCTCTGCCCCGGCTGCCCAGCCTGCTGTGTGCTTGCCTTCGTGGGTCAGCCCTGTGGCCTTCTCAGGCTGCCATGGGAGCATGTGCAGGGCTTATCCCCTGCTGAGTTCGAGCTTCATCATAAGCAGGTGAGAAGCGTGAGGGGCTTCGAGACTGGTGCTCCTCGGCCGGGCTGGGTATACCCCACCCTTATCTAACCCGCACGTTTAGGGGGTATCATTCTTGCTCGGGTTGGTTAAGTGGTTTGCTTGAGGGCTCAGCGAGGGAGTGGCAGAACAGGCTTCAAACCCAGGCTCTTCTGGCATCAGTGCCATTTCCAACCCTGTGACAATGGGGCGGGGCCTAAGTTACCCAGGTCCTGGCGGCGCTGCCCACGTCAGCACTGACATGTGAGCAGGCCCTCCGTGGGCCCCTCTCTCTCTCTCTCTCTCTCTCTCGGTCTATGCAAAGGCGCTTGGTGCTTGGGGGGCCACAGGCCAAGTCGCTGTTGATCTGGGGGTTGTGGGGGTGGGGTCAAGGTTTACAGGGCATGCGGCCCTCCACCTCCCCTGGGATGGCTCCGGCGTCATGCTAGGCTTCCCGAATCTGATCCTGCATGTGTGATGCATGTGAGGTGGGGACCACAGTGCTCTCCAGTCTGTGGACAGGACTACCCCAAGGGGCCGTTGAGGGAACTCCGAGGTCTGATGCCAAACCTGTGCCCTCTCCGGGTCTGGACCTCCCTGCTGCTTTCTCTGTCATCCCCTGCAGCAGTTTGCACTGGCCTTTCCTTTATGCACATGTGCTCATTTCCGTGGAAATGGACAGAAGTGGTCCCTTCTTTCCAAGGAGATTTATTTTGGCCCCTCCCTTCCTAAACCTTGGTTTCTGACCCCAGAACCTGGTGAGGCCCCAGGCCAGGAAGCCCTGCTTTGTCACAGCATCAGGGGTGATGGGGTTCTGGAGAATTCCCCGAAGATGATCCCATGGAGCGCTGACAGGCTGTAACTGCAGGCAGCTGACACCCGCTGGAGGTGGTGGAAAAGGACCGATAATCTACGCCAGGTTACTGAGAGCAGAGATGATACTATTTTTCAGATTTCCTTTGGATTATGAAACCTGCATAACATTTTTTTTTCTTTTTGAGACAGGCTCTCTCTGTGCTCTGGGTAGTGGGCTGTGGCGTCTCCTTCTCTTTGCCTCAGCCTCCTGAGTAGCTGGGACTACAGGTGCCCGCCACGATACCTGCCTAGCTTTCTGTTTTGAGTAGAGATGAGGTAAGGAGGGTCTCAAGCTCCTGAGCTCAAGGGGTCCACCCGCCTCGGCCTCCCAGAGTGCTGGGATTATAGGTGTGAGCCACTGCATCCAACCTGCTTGACACGTCTCAAACATAAGACGACAAAAGGGAGGGAAGGATGGATGGAGTAAAGACAGATGATGCCCAAGCAGGGAAATGTGCTGAGGGCACTGATATGGGGGACACGCAGCCCCTCACCTTGGGGTTGGCCTCTAGGTAATTGTAGAGCACGTTGATGGAGATGGTGAGGTCTCCATTGTTGAAGGGGTACGACCGGTTCCAGCCCTGGGCACCAAACTTGCGCCTCTCGGCCACCACGGCATGGAAGTAGCACAGGGCGAAGAGGATGCACTTGAACTCGATCTCTTTGGTGCACATCTCCAGGGTGTCCTACGGAAGGAGCCACACATCCCGTCAGTGAGGAGGAAAGGGCAGACCTGTATGCAGAAATGCCCCCAAGTGGGACCAAGCCCAGTCTTGACAGCCTTGTCGGGGTGTGGGTGGGGTCCAGGCTGGTCTCTCCTTAGAGCAGCCACAGACAGGGAAAGCTCGTTTGGCAGGGAGCTGTTTCCTTTTTTTTCCTTGAAGAAATGCAGTTTTATCACTTCTAAGTATTTGTCACAAGTTGAATTATTAATGTTGCTTCCTAATATCTAAATACTGGAGCCATGGAAAAAAGTTTGCTCATGCCCCTCATTGGAAGCCTTTGCTAATTTTTAAAAAGTTTGAGATAGTGTTTGTATATAAATGGTGAGAAATAGTGGTAATTACAAAGGAACGTTATTGCTTATATTTCTCTGCTGCCCCAGGCACCTGCAGCTTCCCCTGTTCCCCTGTCCTGTCGCTCACGTAGCTGGCTGCGCGGTAGCTGTTCCCGTGGAGGAGGCGCCCTCCTAATTGCCCCTGTCACCGGGCTCAATACTGCCCCAGAGGCCTCCTACTGCACCCCAACCTCATCTGTCACTGAGACTTTTGCAAAAGATAAAAATGAAATACTAAAGGAAACACAGACCGTTGTGCTTAGACTCACAGCAATGCAAATTCTGCAAAGTTTCCTGCCTGCCTCCTCTCAACTTCATAGACTGCAGCGGGCCAGCGGCACCGACCCTGGTGGGCATGAGCGGTGTGGCCCCACAGCATTTGCCACGCCGAGTGCCCCTCAGTAGACTGTAGGCTGGTTAGCCCGGGTCACGGGTCATGGTTCATCTGCCCGTCCCTCTATCAAGTGCCTCATTTTAAACATTGGTTTTTCTACTTTTCCTTCTCTTTGTGCCCAGACAATGGTGCATCCTTTAACAGCTGGGAATTGTTAATTGCTATCTCAGATATTTCACGGGAACGTTTTTTTGAACACTAACACAGATAATAGAAATTGTACATTCACAACAATACCCTAGGTGTTATAGGAGAATGTGGAGTTTCACGACCTTGAGGTTGTAGCCTCCAATTGGGAGGTCAAATGTGTGTATACAGAAAGTTCTAGTACAGAGCAGAAAATGATGGGGCACCCAAAGAATAAACGTACAGGGTGTCCCAAAAGTCACCCATAAAGCTGCCACACATAGAGAACATGGCAAATTACAGGGAAACACATTTACTTACAAATATTTATAAAATATTCTCTACCTATTGGCCACTCTTCGTAAAATTTTTTTTTTTTTTTTTTTTTTTTGAGACAGAGCCTCAAGCTGTCACCCTGGATAGAGTGCTGTGGCATCACAGCTCACAGCAACCTCCAATTCCTGGGCTCAAGCGAGTCTCCTGCCTCCGCCTCCCAAGTAGCTGGG
>CAUYRH010126351.1:0-20988 GCA_963574655.1 Perodicticus potto
TAACCCAACTATAGCACAAGAATATGGGGAAAGGGGCAAGGGAGGGGAGGAGAAGGGGGAAGATGGGTGGAGGGAGGGCACTTGGTGGGATCACACTTATGGTGCATCTTAGAAGGGTACAGGTGAAACTTACTAAATGTAAAATACAAATGATTTCATAGAATAACCAAGAAAATCCCATGAAGGTTATGTCAAAAAGTTGGATGAAAATATTTCAGATCGTATATTAAGCCAGCACATTGTACCCCATGTTTGCACTAATGTACACAGCTATGATTTAATTAAAAATAAATACCCAGGGGGAAAAATCAATAAAAAATAGCAATACAATAATAATAATAATACAGCATTTAAAGAAAAGAATTTATGCAGGATTTTTACCAATATTAATCTTTCTCATATGGGATGGGTTTCTTCTGCTAAGTAGATACTGGTTACCCCCTAAAAAATATATGATCATCCCATGTTCAGGTAGTGTCAAGGAGGCCTGAGAAAATGGTAAGGACAAAGTTAAAAGATAAGTTTTGCTCTCTCTCCTCCCATCCAAGGAGTCTTTACTGGAATCTATTATTGTTGTTTCTGAGTTTACATTCAGCTCTATCATTGTTATGAGATGCTATAGGAAGCACCTTATTGCACACGTACTTTGACTTAAGACATCGGAAGGAGTTGACATCACTACCACCCTCCTTACCTCCCAAGAGTTAAAAAGTAAGGAGGAATAGAGGATACCGCTTGATAATGATCATTACAATACCCTGGTCAAATTCGATAGTACAGAGGCTATGACTCGATAAAAGCCACTAATATTGACTGCAAATTTGGCTAGAACTACTATCAGAGACATGTGTTCTGTATTTTTTTTAAGATGCAAACATCGAGGGTGATGTGACCTGGAGTTACTGAAAGCCATCACAGAGAGCCTAAAATGAAGAATGCCCAGCCAGAAGGTACAGTCCTCATCAGATTGCTTGAGTCTCAGGATCAAATCAAAAGCAAATTACAAATAGAATTCCAATTTTTTTTTACTTAAAATAATTCAATTTTTTGTTCACTTGATTGTTTCTTTTCATCTGCACTTTAGGCTGTCCAAAAAGATGGAAAAGTATTCCAGATTGTCTGTGAAAATTTCAGGAAAATGTCCTATTGTCCACTGAGTCATAGTGACTGGAAACCTGGGAACTATAGTTTCTACAATATTTTGCTAGCAGGTGTCTGGTTTACCTTTTACCAATGAAAGTCACACAAATTTTATCAGATAAAGGGTAGTAAGAATTAATACTTTTACTACTATAACAACAATAAGAATTTGGGTGGATTCAAATTTTGTGAAAATTCTAGAACCTATTAGTAGTTCACAGAAAATTATCTAACTCTAATCTGTAAATTATTTCCATGAATTCTGCACTTTCTTGGACCTCTTGAATAAAGATAAAATTTGGTACCAAATACGAGATATTGGCAGTTTCCCTGAACTATGATTCTCCATCCAGTCTAGCCAATAGCACTTACTTTTTCTTATTATGTTCTATTCTGCTGGGAATACCTAGAGATGTTGGTTGATAGCTCTGTTCTGATCAGACATGAGTATCTTATTTGTTATTAGAAATACTTCCAGGTAAAAATGCCTTCAAAGATGGTGATGAAAGATACTTAATCTTTAACAGTTGGGGTGAAGGACATGCCTACAACATTGCAGAGCAGAAAATGGGTACTAATGCTCCAAACAACTATTTAAACATTACTGTAGATGCCTTAAATGGAGTATATCAAGTAGCTCTTGCAATACAATAATATGCAGGTGGTGAGGCATTCACAGTCTCTAAAGAAGTATGGCTGATTCTGATTATACTGGAGAGCTTTGAGGAACAAAATGTCAAAAGCAGAGCTGTCACCATCTGAAAAAGAGACCCAACATTTCATTCTTCAGGTTGGGGAACCAATTGAATTCATATATGCCAGGTCTCCTGTAAAAGCTAGGCCACTGTGTAGGAAACAGTGGGACTCTGAGAATTGGACTGGAAATATTTCAGTAGATGAAGATGAACATGAGTACCTTCACTCTCTAAATCTCATTGACCTTCCTTTACTGGCAAAAGCATTCCTCCTGCATCCCCTATCTGAGTAGACAACCTACCCCTCCCTCGAATACCTATCATGACCTAATTTGAGGTAGAGCTCTGTCAAGGAGATGCTAATTTTTTAAATATCCAACCTAGTGCCCAACTTTGATTCTAGACTGCTGACCAGAATCAGATTCCAGAATAACTTCAGGAAATTATTTCAAAGACTCTCCCAGAAAGAGCTAGCATATGCATAAGACAGATTTTTAATATTTTAATACATGTGTTTAAATATATTTCAAACTAATAGATTCCAAGAGTGCTAAGTTAGGATTTGTCTGAATCAATTGATATATTTATTTATCTATTTATATCCACACATAACCACACACATACATATAGCTCAAATATTCTGAATTCAAGGTGTTGGAATGAACAACTGGCCATTGCTCCCACAATTATCTTAGCAGGTAGACAGAAATATGGACTTATTATTAGCCTACATTATTAATTACAGAAAAAAAGTCAGAGGTTTAGCAAAATCTAAGAATGTTAGATTAATTTGTGCATTATGTTTACTCACCCTTCACAATGTTCCCTGGAGGGAACCCAAGAAATCCCATCACCAAAGTACTTAACAATTACATTAGGGATACAAACAATGCATGTGTAAGAATCTCTGTAATTGCCATCTTTCACTGTTTAGAATAACAATCACACCATTCTGTAATAATTCTTTCCCTTTAGTCAAACCACTTAAACTCTGAGACTCAGTATCTTTAACTGTAAAGTGAGAATAATAACACCACTTTTCTGAGTCATTGACAGACTTGACACAAAATAATTGTCAATGTTCATTGTATGTTGTTTTATATATACTTTGCAAGACACTTTTAAAACTATACATTATGTTATTTGATCTTCTTAAATATCAAATTAGGTTTGCACTTTGTCTAATTCTGTGTTACAGGTAAAACAGTTGATACTCACTTAGGCCTGAGATTAGTGTCTGACTCTTACATTTTTCCCCTATGCTGTACTACATTTACCAGATTCTTCATAAATGTAAGGTGTCATCATCATCACCATTATCAGTATCACTATTATTATGTGATCCTTTATCCTTTTTTTATGGTCCTAATTATATTAAAGTGCTTCTGATCATTGGTAGATGGAGGAAGGTTGTAAATAACAGAACAGTTGATGACCACAGTCCAGTAAAAGCCCCAAGTCACGATTTCTATGGACCTCAGTTTCCTGATCTAAGATGGAAAATATATAATTGCACACAACCTGGAACCTCTTTTAATTATATTAAGCAGGTTTTAGTAAGCGATTTCTTTGAAAGCTGTCAGCTTGTGATACATGGACATATGTTCAAGGCTTCAGTTAGGAGGATCATTGATGGTGGCAATATCAAAGCCCGTCCTCATTAAATATTAGTCATATTAATATTAAGTTAATGCAAAGAATTTCATCCTGGGGCTCCTAGGACCTCATCAGAGCATAGGATATGTTATTTATTCTTTTACATGATGAAAAATAACTTTTTCCTAGAGGGTACCTTTTACTCAAAGATTAATTATCACAGATCATTTTTTGTTTCTATTAAGGTTTCATAGCTTCCTTGAAATTATGTGTATATACATATAGAAAAACTATTTCTAAGTAAAAAAAATAGAAATATGGTATTGCCTTTATTTTATGCAATGATTTCAACTGCACCTAATAAAAGAAATTTCTTAGATCTATAGAAAATGAGTACCTACCAAAAACTTGACTGTTGAGAGTTTTTTTGAAAGTTTATACTTGCTTTATTCAAATACAAACATTAGTTAAATTACAAAATAATATGCAGGGTTAAGGAGCATTACCTCTTTTATCATTCAGACTTCTGAGACCTTAAATTAGGTCTAGAATTTCAACTAATTCATTATAATACCTAACTCTTCAGCACTAATTATCATCATCCTTGATGTATAAAAGGCCATTTTTATTAATTATCATAAAACATAGATAATAAAAGAAAAGAATCTGTCCCAGTTCCAGAAAATTTACAAAAAACAACAAAAAAAGATTACAATGAGACCCTTACATAAAGACTCTGTCATGTCAAATCAATCAACTGAGAAAAGAATAATTCAGCCAGGAAGTTCATTGTTTGATGGACACAATGCCAATTAACTAATTTGACACAATGCAATTAACAAGTTTAGCTTATTTTTTTAATGAATTGACTGTCTTTACTTCTTATTTCAGTGTCATGTAGATATAGAAGTAGATAACAGTAACAATATTGAAGGAAGAGGTTAAGTGATTTAATTTTGAAGACATTACTATTACAGAGGCCACATTTAATAAATCAATGTGTTTAATATGCTTGGAAATCTATGGATTAAAGATTCCTGTGCTCGTGGAGTATCTAATAATCATTATGCATTGCAAACCCACACACAATACTAAGAGCTTGTCTTTCTTAGTTGTCAATAACACTGTGCATCTCCAGGTAGCCCCACACCTCCCCTCCATCCACACTAGCTGACTTTCTTCAACAGAAATCATCTACCCTCTACAGAAATAGATCAAACCCTTCACCTCCCTGCCTCAGCCTTAATTACTGGTACTTGACAAGTTCAGTTTAAAATATCAATGCAATTGTTATGGTAAGCAGAACATAAGTCATTCATTATTTGAGGCTAAAACAATGTTGTGGTTTGTATTTTTCTTTTTCCAAGCAAGCTGAGTCACTTATGTGGATGAAGAAAGGGAAAAAATTCACATGCTATTGCTTTGCTGCAAAATTCAATGTCAAAGCAGACCTCCTTGGCCCTATAGGCAATTGTTTAGTACTGCTCGTTAATTGTGTCTTGCAGGCAATTACATAGCACATGTATTATAGTACCCTCACTGCATGATATGAAACCTACATAGGAACTGTGAAAGCGTATCCTGTCTAGAACAGAAAGGATAGTATATTAAATCATAATAAAACTTTATTTCTCTCCAAAGGTAAATCTCTAGCCATTTTAATTCATCATGTCAATCAATAACTTTTAATAATCAATCATTTTTCATAGTTAATTCTAGTGAAGAAAGATGTGAGCATTTAATTTGAGTGAAAGAGAAATCATTAGTAGTTATCAGAATTAACAAATTTTGGAATACAAGATGTGGATGGTAGCTTAAATATTGTCTAGTCCAAACTTCGACAAAAAGTACTAAAATTTATCAAGGCCACCACTGAGTCTAGCTCTATTTCTTCCTTCACTGTTATTTCCAGTGTCACTTTTCCATGTGATCTGGAATTCTTTAAATTGTAGGGAATTTCATAGAAAAAATTTTGATTTTATTCAGAGACTGAGGCTGTGTTGTATCATCCTCTGCAATAAATTTTAAGTAATTCTATTCAAAGCATTCTTCTTCCACATGCTGACCAACCCCCAACCAATCACATGTTCCTAGTCTTGGATTGTGTTTATTTTAGTCAGTCATCCATTCACCACGCCTACTATTTGATGGAAACTCCATAATGCAAGGGTCCACGCCTTTTATTTTCCCCATTGTTGATCCAGCCAGGTAGCAAGAAAGGGCTTAATAAAAACTGGTCAATTGAATTAATATGCTCCCAAATCTTGATTTTCAGGCTACCATTATACCTTCGCATGCTGTCTTCCTTTGAACATATTCATGAGATTATATTGAGTCCAATAATCTGATGCTCACCCTCCTACCAGCACAGGGTATTGGATAACAAGTTTTCTTTACCTCTTAATCAAGAGTGTTCTTTCTTCCTTAGAGAAGAAACCAGCACCTCTCTGGTGGAAAGCAACACGGGTAAAAAGAGTACATGTGAGGGCATTACCAATTTCAAGAAAAAAAAAAACCCTTTAATATAAGATATTTAAACGCTTTATAGTATTTTTGATGATACATCTAGAAGACATTTTTGTTCTAGTATGGCTTTCAACATGAAATGAATTTTTCATTCACAAAATTGGATGATAATGCCATGAGATGAGTATACAGTGGTTTTGTACAATTCTTAGCCTGTCTTTTACGTTAGTGATCAGGTCTAACATATATCCCTCTGCCTCCACTGTTTTATTTGATTCAGTTACAAGGAAACACTCTTTCTAACCCTACAATTCTGCTAATAATCATTCTGCCTTCTTATCATAAGACAATTTCCACCCAAAAGCAAATTTGGAAAATTTTGGGACCACAGTTTGCCATATATTCTACACAATAAGCACTGAACCTTACGTTGTGATGCAAGGTACACTTTCCCATCCTCTACTTCCTTTGAATTCATAAAGGCACTGTAGCAGGAATATCAAACCCAACTGTCCTCATTTTGCTGATATCGTAGGTCCTCAGCTAAGGCATGTGACTAGATTAACACATCCCACAACTAACAGGAAGCAGAGAAGGAAACTACACTACAGATTTATGGCTAAAGCTGTTCTCTTTTCTTATTCTGGTCTGCCTTACTCCAACGATGTACATGTCTAATAAGCCAGAGAATATAGATATCTCTGAATCAGCATAGTGTATTTCTATGAATTGCTCATTTTTTCCAAGTTTTTGAAAGGAAATATAATTTTGAGTATAAATACAGATATATTAGAGAGGAATGTAAAGCTATGAAATAAATATATAAAATATAAGAAAATTTCTCTCTTTAGTTTATATACATAGACTCCTGCTTACAAGTTGATTTTCTGTCATGCTTCAGTGTGAACACATAAGGAACTTGGGCATTCTGCTTCCTCACAAGCACATAGAGACATCCTGACCAGTCTCCTTCCACCTTCCTGTGCTCTCCATTGATTCATTGAGAGGTATGCAGATTTAGAGAACAAGTGGCTGCTGATAATGACACAGCAGGGCTAGTTTTGACCACAAAACCTTTAAGAATAGAAATGATTTATAATAATAATCTGTGTTAAAGTTTTTTCTATTGTAGAACTTTGTAGAAACTTTAATATATTACACGGATCCCCTGTAAAGTATAATATGTATTTCATTGTATTTTTGAAAAAAAAAATTCTGACATTTGTTAAAATGTAAGGAAGATTTTTTTCCATGACCATTAGAATGCAGACATTGCAGTAGAGGAGTAAGATTGAGTTCAACTTTGAATATGGCAAAGATAGATTTAGATTTATTGCCAATGAACAGAGTGAGAGGGTCAGTGGATAAGAAAGTACTCAGAGAAGACATCAAGGGGAGGAGAATTCTAAACTAACTTCGGAACATTCTTGCTGGAATAAGGCTAGTGTGATCAGATATCAAGGGAGAAGAATTCCCTATGAACTGACTTAGCAGGATTCTTGCTACCATTGGACTAGGTAGGCATACAACTGGAGGGGAGTCACTGTAGAGGCCTACATGAGAAGAGCTCAGGTAAGGCCAGCTAAAGTCTGATCAAGGAAAAAGTTGGGTCTTCATTAATTAACTTGATGAAGAGCACTTATAGGGTGTTGTTTCATGAAACTGTTTGCCACAGAACACATTTAGGAAGATTCTGCCCTAGTCCATTCTTTGCATTCTCATCCATTTATACGTATACCACTAGGCATGCCCTAAGAATGGTTCTGCATTAATTCTACTTGTCAGCCACAGAACAGGTGATGCCAATTTATAGAGACTAACTCTTTCATCAGAAAATTTAAATTACATAGGTAGAGCACACAAATAATGGAGTTAGCTCTCCTTCTGTTCATTTTGAGACTCTTTCCCGAACAATCTTTATTTTTTCTTAATCACCGAATAACTTTGGGTAAGCCATTTAACCTTTGGGTCTTCAATTCCTTATTGGGGCAATAAAAAGGTTTAACTGAATGATCTCTGATGCCCTTTCCATCAAAAAAACTACCTATTAGGTTTTCTGTGCTTCTTTGTATTTCAATTAATGTTTTACAAAGAGCAGATTAAAATGATCAGTTTTCACTGCCATGGGGTGGAAAGAGAAACAGAAGATTTTAGAGAGGACAGAAAGGCAAGTGTCAATTCCTAATCTTGGATAACAAAAGATGTATTCTAGTTTTAGATAAATCTTTCTTCAAAGAAAACTGGATGCTTTAAAAATAAAGCAATTTGCTTCAGTATGTAAAACTGAGGTAAAAGCATGAAATATAAATCCCACATGAACTATAAACAGGGAATATTCACAATTCTCAATGAGAAGAAAACTCTTTGTGCCAGAACTGTAATCCAGTGGTGTTAATTTACCACTAGAAAACAATATTGACCTGTAAAATCCCATATATTATAAATAAAAATGCAAACATTTAACTAAATGAATTAAATTTGCAGGGGAAGCTCCTTTGAAGGAGAGCAGTTGGTGAATGAATTTCCTAATAGAACGCAACCCTTCTTCCTTTAAACTTACAAAATCAACATCTCAAATTTAGAGTTAGAATCTCTCCTTCTTGATACTTCACAAAAATAACAAGTAGGAAAAGGCATTTACATATTTATTTCACATCTGCTCAGCCATATAGATATGGATAGACATGACAGATTTTCAACTCAAAAGCAAGATTTGAGGAGTAGACATTTAAATTCATACTTTTCGATTTTTGTAAAGTATGTTACAATTTGTTTATAATTTTATGGTAAATTCCAGAGTTTCTGTTGGTAGCAAGCTTCAAAGTCATTTACTCTAACGCCAGTATTTTATAGAGATAAACAAGAAGTCTCAACGAGATGAAAGTCTGCAGCTGGTGAGTCCCTTAGCTGGGTCCAGAACCCCAGCCTCTTACTATATAGGTTCAGAGAACATTTTTTACTCACCACAAACCAACCAGGAATTAAGCAAGCGATTCTTAGAAGGACTAACTTAGGGCTCACTTGTGGAATCAGGATGCATTTGTCCCATGGAATTTGTTATCTCCACTTGTGTTCGTGTTATGGGATCTGTTGTCCTGTTTTCTGACTCTGCGTTTGATTTGCAATTCTGGGCCATAGCAATAAGCTTCCCCAGAGAACTGAGCAGTGGTCAGTGAATTTAATGTGTCTCTTACTGCGATCTGTGAGCTAAATTGTTACAGCTCCACCTAGTGGACAGATTTACATAGAGGGGAATTTCAAAGGAGATGCAGCCCGCTGAGGACGAATCTGCAGGCAAGAGGGCAGGATCCATCACAGAGAGGTTAAAGCTGCAAAAAGTTGTACTGACAACTGGCTGTAAACTAAAAACTGTTATGGAGAAATCAAAGTATAATTATTGGAGAGGGGAAAAAACCATCATCTTTCTCATTACTTCAAGGACCTCTAGAGATTTTTATAGCTTCTGGAGGATGCTGTTAGGTATGAAGAGAGACGAGTTAGAGGATGGAATTAATATAATAGAACTCACAAGTGAAAACTAATTCTCAGAATTTTCCTAAAAGTGCACACAGACAAATGAACTCAGCTTTTGGTGTCTGACTGACTCCTAAGATTTCTTAATGCCCCAATACTGTGGAAAGGCAAATTCTGAATAGTAAGCTCCAGTCGTTGGCTATACTTCGTTAACTCCACCTGCCCTCACAGGCTCATAACAAGAATTCTTTGCCCAGGGCTTTAGAGGAGCCCTTAGTTTATATTCACTGTCTGCCTTTTGCTGTATTTCTAAAGAGGCATGAACAGAAGCCAAAGGATTGAGTTTAATATTACATGATCCTTTGAAAGCAGAAGCCACACTGTCTCTGAGAAATATGAACTCCAAAATAAAAGTGCTATACATGTGTGTATATGTGGAAAGATGGACAAAAACCTTAACAATCTCTAATGATAACTGTCAACATGTGCCTCTTTCCCTTCTTCCCTGTGCCCTTTCTTACATCTTAGCTTCCCATGACCAAGGAGCTGAGTAGCTTCCACTGTATTAATTTCCTCTCTAAGCAGACTTCCTGGGACATACTGCTCCATGTTCAGTACAACTGCTTTCTGAGAAGAACTGACAAAACAACTGCTGCTGATTTTCTTTTATTCAAATCAAGGGTTTGGTTTTTTTCCTTTTTATCAACATCTATATAGTGTATTCGGGAAGCTTTTGCATAGACAGCAATTTTAAGAATGTCCTTGACATTGATGATTTCTATATTTGAGACACAGCCTCTTCTGTAGAAAGTATATAATGCTGTAAGGCTGAGTTGGCATAAACACTGCAGAATTAAAGGTAAGTGACACCTGTAATGTAGTGTATATTCAGTAAATACTTCTTGAATTGAATCAGAAAGGCAGTTTATGGTCTAAAGGGTGTGATTTTCATGGTTCCTAAGATGGCTGGTTGAGCAACTGAAGTTAGAACCCTAGAGGGCCAAGGCCAATAGCTTCATGATAAAGACTTTGGGGTCTGTGATTTGGAGCTGAGGTCAAGCTAGTTCTGACCCTTATTTGGTGTATAAACATACACCAAACTAAGCTAAAACCTTTGGAACTCAATTTTCCTGTCTGTAAGTTGGGAAGAGTAATGACACTGATTACTCAGAATTCCAGTGTTTATAACATATGCCAAGTTCTAAACACAGATTTAGGAACAATATTGCAAGCAATTGATGAGTCTTGACAATTTGTTAATGCTAGATGAGGAGCCAAATTTTGTGATTCAGACTTCTATCAAAGATTTCACTTAGAGAGGATGGGAAAATGACAACAGAGGTAACTGACCAAGAATTATGGATTACTCAGTGAGTTATAAGGTACTCTGAAGAACTTCATTTTTAAACAAACCTTTGTATGTGATATGGGTTTGAGAACAATATTTAGGCAAAAATAAATAAAACTGCATTAAAGACTAAGAGAAGCTGAAAACATACAGCCTGTATGTTGTGCTCAGGAAGTTGGGAGGAGGAAAAATACACAAACAAAACAAATTAACAAAAATAGGAAAAATAAACTGGAAATATCCCCATATAACCCAGGCAATTAAAAAATTTATGAAATACTTGCTGCCAGGCAGGGGGAAATGTAATTAAGTTCTGTATACTAAGCAGAGGATATTGAAAACAGAGAAATCTGTAACAAATGAAGGTGGTGCATTTCACAGGATGGAAGGTGTAGAACCAGAAGCATGACATAGATTAGTAGAGAAAAGACCACCCGATGTTTTGGGAGGTTTGAAAACTTACCGGCCATGTTTACTATGGAAGTAAGTTGTTTAAAGTATTAATAAACAAGTTCATTTGTCTTGTATTTCCATATGTGCATAGTTGCTACTTTTGTAAACCAAAAATTCTGGCAAATAAAGGGGCACAAATTAAAGGACTAAACTGGTCAGTGTGCTAAGCAGAATAATGACTCCCAAGAATATGCCTGTGTCCTAATCCCTAGAACCAGTGAATATGTTAGGTTACAGGGCAAGGGGGGGATTAAGAGTGCATGCAGATGAAACCGAGTTTGATAATCAGCTGACCATAATTAGATTATCCTAGGTAATCTGATGATACCAATGTAATAGCACAAGGGAAAAGAAAGGCAGAAGAATTAGTGTCAGAATGATGTGAATTGAGAAATCAGCTGGGGCTGGCTTTGTAGATAGAAGAGAGCAAATAGCCATGGAACGTGGGCAGCCTTAAGAAGCTGAAAAGGGCAAGAAACAGAGCCTTCTTCGAGCCTCCAGAAGAAAAATTTACCATGCCAACATCTTGACTTTGACCCAGTGATTCTTGTGCCATATTTCTTATTTATAGAATATAAAATAATAAACTTGTGTTGTTTTCAACCACTACATTTATTGTAAGTTGTAGCAACAAGGAAACTAATACAACAGTCTCCAATTTCTGCAAGTGGGCATAGGGAGCCTATACCATAGACGAGCAGTTGAGGCCAAACACCTAGAGGGCAATTAGAAATAAAAGAAGGAAAAATTAAAGCAGAGATTATCCATTTTAATTGCTAAGAATTGAGGTAGATTCTGCCTTTCTAAGAGCACCCTACATAGTCCTCAAGGATTGGCTTTCCAGAGGATGTGCTATCAGATCCCCCTACTGTGTATTCATAGTGATCCATTAGTTAAAGAACTGGGACAGATAATTTTAAGAAAGTTCAGCCAAAGAGGTTGTCCCTGGAACTAGCAAGAAGGAGGACTTAAGCAGCAGCAGCAGCAGAAGGCTGCGGTAATGAAATGCATAGAACAGGAAAATTGTGGGGGATAAGGATGTGGTCCAGTCAGCAAGGCAAATGAAACAAAGCCTGCAGGACAGGGCCTTTCATCCTCAGAGAGGAAAGTGCTCCGCACTTTCATAAAAAAATAAGAGTATTTTTTCTGGATTAAATCTTAGTAAGAGAAATAATTCCACTGCTTATTGTAAATTAAAATTCCTTCTCTGAATCTATACTTCTTAGGTTTATGTTCCAGTTTTTTTCTCTCCCTGAGTTTGTGAAAGGAGAAGCTGGTATATAAAGCCTAGCTTGATTTTTCTACAAAAGTGGAACTAACAAAAGTATCTACGTCATAGAATTATTATGAGAATTACACCATGTCAGGCAATGAGCACAGCATCTAGCACAGGTTATTATTAATTTTGCTAGCTAATAAACTATAATGAATACATTAGAAAAGAGTAATTCGTGGTTAAAATTCTATTTGTATTTGTAGAACTTTTTATAGATCTACATTCCTCTCAGACTAGAACAATGTTTCTTAAAGTTTAACACTGCAGGACTTGTTAAAACAAATTGTTGTGTCCTATCTTCAGAGTGGGGCAAGGCTAACAATTTGCATTTCTAAAAAGAATCCATATGATGCTACTTGTCCAGATATGCTACTGGTTCACACTTTGAGAAACCCTGGCCTGGACTAAACAACTTGACTTGAATTTTCACGATAGATCACTTTATAATATAGCATCCTAAAATAAGCCCTTTTAGTTTAAGATCTTATAGTAGATGATTCTATGTCTCATTAGAAAACCATACAGAGACAGGGATAATAATAACATGGATAAGAATCCATGTTATTAATTCCAGTAAACAAGATTAGAGAAAGAGATGTGTGGTATTTCCACGCTATATAATTTAAGAGCTAATGCCTGATTCTTAAGCTTTCACTTTTTCTGCTCAGTCTCAAGGAAACAATTGTGGAGATACTGAGTTGCAAACGGAGAATCTAAGAGTTGGAGGAATGTCATCAGCCTGGCTTCTTGAACAGAGTCCATCCATTCACACAAAGAACAAATAATGAGAGCAATAGTTAAGCTTGTATTGTGTGAATGGTTTATTTGTTCCCTCAGGATAACTTTGCTTCTTCTGACTAATACAAATTCCAAGTTAAGACTCATAAATGGATATTGGTAAGCTTATTGACCTTGCTGTTATTAAGCTAGTCATTAATCAAGATTTAAGCTATACATTTCTTTACCAACTACATAACAAAAAAGTAATATTAATATAATCGCTCCTCTTCCAAGTTCAGTGTCTTCCAGCTAGTAGGAACTCACACATGCTTATTTAGAACCATAACACATTCACTTTGCTCTTAGTCATCTATCATTCCCTTTTCTTCTTTCTTTTCATTGTGAATGTCCAGTCCAGTTGCATAAAGGAGAATGGAGAGAGAGCTGTTTGTAGAAGACAAAAAACAAAAGATCAGATGGCTTTGGAAAGCCACTGAGAAAGTACTGTGGCCTAGATTCAATAGCAACTAGAGTTTATCATATTGAATCCTTACAATAACCTCTTTACTAGCCTACTGGCATAAACAACTGATATTAAAGTTCTCACTGTTCTGGAGGCTAGAAGTCTGAAATTTGGGTGCCAGGAGGGTTGGGTTCTGTTCAGGGTCTTCATCCTGTCTGGCAGACACTGCCTTCTTGCTATGCACTCACATGGCATGGAGAAAGGAAAGGGAGAGGAAGACAGGGCTAAGGAGGAGGGGAAGGTGAAGGAGTGGGGGAAGGTGAAAAAGGGGGGTGGAGAAGAAAGGGTGAGAGACGGGGAAAGAGAGGAAAGGAAAAGGGAGAAGGAACAGGAGGGGGAATATAAGCTTTCTGGCATCTCTTCTTATGAGGGCACTAATCTCATCAATAAAGGCCCCACTCTCATGACTTCATGAAAACTCCATCTCTAAATAGCATGATACTCTTGATTAAGACTTCAACATATTAATTTGAGGGGAGCACAAATCGATCTATAACAACTTCTTTTCTGTTATAAACAGCATGAAGATTTCCTAATCTTCTCCACCAAACAGTCTTAACTGAGTTCTCCAGATGTTCCTCACACCTATCCCAAATTTAAGTTATACAGATATGCAATTCAGTAGTACCCCTTTCTCCACAGTTTTTCCTTCTGAGGTTTCAGCTGCCCACGGTTAACCATAGTCTGAAAAAATTTAAATGGAAAATCCCAGAAATAAATAATTCAAATGTTTTAAATTATACACCATTCTGAGTATAATGATAAAATCTCATTCCATCACAATTCATCCTTCCCTGGATATGAAACATCCCCCTGAGCAGCATACCCATGCTATTACCTGCTCTCTAGTCATTAAATAGCCCTCTTGGTTGTCAGATTGATTGAAACAGTATCATTATGTTTTATTATTAGTTATTGTTGTTAATCTCTTACTGTGCCTAATTTATAAGCTAAACTTCTTCCTAGGTATGATTATGTAGAACAAAAAAAAAAAAAAAAAAAACAGTGTATGTAAGGTTTGGTACTATCTGTGGTTTCAGGCATCTGGGTTCTTGGAATATATCCCTGATGGATAAAAAGGAACTTCTGTAAGCATTTTCTAGAACTGATTTGAGGCAAAAGATAAAAGAAAAACCAAATAGGGTAAACACTATAATAACTGTGTTTACTTAAATATTTATAAAACCAAACATTTGAAGTTTGTTGCATTCGTTTGTATAACATGTTAACAACCATGCAAGAAGACAGCAATTGGAATCTGCCTTCGAAGCAAGTACAGTATTTTGTATACTGTACACACACACACAGAGTTCCATGACCTTTTATTCTCATGATTTGCTTAATAAACAGAAAGCTGGAAACTGTAGCAGAAAGTATACAAAATCTTTACAACAATTTCTTTCTCCAAATCCAATGGGTTCCTTTTCAAACTTGTCTTTAAGAACAAAAACAAACTAAAAAATCACTGTCTTTACAGTTGTTTCCCCAAAGAATCTTCTCTTTGAGTAGCTGGATGAAGGTGCAGAGTCAGACTAATCAAAATCCCTTTGTGCAGTGTTTTTCATTCTGTGTATTGAATGGTTTCACTTTCTCTTTTCCTTAATGCCATGTCTTCTTTCTACTTTAGATTGTAATTTGCTTGAGGGCAGAGGCTGCACTTTCCCTTTGTTGAGCACAAGTATTTTGAAAAAGCCTGCAATATTGTAAGCACTCAATAAAATTTTGTTGATCATAGTGATGTTTCTGAAAATGTCTAAGAAAAAAGCAGAGAACTTTGGCTTTCTTTGGCCTTCTCTTGCTTAATCTAAAGTACCTTTTCTGCCTTCCATATACAATAAAGTACCCAGGCAGCACATATGTAGGAAAGTGAGTCAGAAGAGCAATTCATTTTTCCAGTGCCCTTATGTGACTTCTTCAATGCCTTAGGAATCTGCTTGAGGATTTATTTTAAGCATACCTGTTATGCTGTCTCTAGACTCCATAAATACAGGATATGAATCTACCTCTCCTCCTCAATCCTCACACTCATAATGCTTAAACTGTGCCCTTGTGACTTTTCTGTTAGTTAAGAGATGTACAACATAGGGACAAAAATCAATCTTAATTAACGCAAACTCTAGAATTATGATCGAAGGAAGGTACATTAGCCCAGTGCTTCCAGACCCCCATACAATGTTGTTATTGATGTTTGGACAGATGGAGAAAGTGAAACAGGAGTCAATACTTTGATCTACTGTGTTCTCTAAGGATCTGAATTTTTATCACATCCATAATGAGTGCTGGGGGTGTTTAATAAATACATAGCAGACCCTATGAATGGTGCTGCATGTAAAAGACAACAACAAAGTCCTTGAATCTTGGAGGTGGTAGAAGATAATAGGCTTAGCCTAGTAGAACTGAGAGCTAAGTATAATGTTTTCCCCAATGACTTCAATGTGTGGGGAGTCATTTTGCCAAGGTGATCAGTGCTACTCACATGACCTTAGGCTGTTCCTCAGGGAAGAATGTAATTCAGTACAATTATTCACTTTCTGATGTTAGGAATTTAATTACCTCTCCTGCCTAGATGTGGTAGACAGATGTTGCTCCTTCCAACACTCCCTGCTCTCCTTATCTAGGATAATTACCAGCCCCACAGTATCTCCTCTGTAATAATTCTACCTTAAGGCCCCAAATTCCTAACCATTGTCAGTTGGTTTATGAGGGAATCGGGCCTTAGTGGACCAATTCCCTCATAAACCTGAAGGTTCAAGAAGCCTGATTCAAGAAGCCTGACTTGTTTATGTGATTAAATGGAGAAAGCTTTTAATTGGGGGGGAGACAAGGTTGTGATTTTGAGGTGTGTATCCTTTTGCCTCTTTTACTTGAGAGGAAGAGAAACTATGCTGAAGAGAAAAAGAATGAAATATGTTTGCAGAGTAGCGTAGAAGAGACCAAAGTATTTGTAATGGTGTGAGACTGAGAGAATCAGCCATCTTACTGACAACTGCTCATCTGAGTTCAAGCTCCCCTTTCTGACCTTTGGTTTCAGTAAATACCTCCATATTTTTTTCATAAATTTCTATTTTGTCTTAAGCTACTGAGAGTAAGTTATTTTTGGAACTCAAATATCAAGTCCATTGCTTCTTTTGAAAAATTTTTGCCAAACTTTCAGCAATATTTTAAGACACTGAGCTTCTATTTGGGACATAGAGATAGAAAAGATACATTTTTATGCTTCAAGTATCATCGCATAGGATAGACAGTAAAGCAACAGATCGTATTGCTATGTTATAAGTGAAATGAAAGGGCCAATAGAAGGCCGGGAAGTAGCTTAGAAAGTGTACAGATTAGCAATTTCGAGAAAGAATATGGAAAAGGTAATAACTGATACAAGCTTTGAACAGTCAATAGAGATTTTGTAGGTAGATAAGGAAAATAAGAGTATTATTGATTAAAAAACAGGAGATATAAAAACAAAGAAGCCTAAGAGATAGTACGTATCTGACAAAAACAAAACAATACAAAAGAAGTCATTTGCTGGCCATAGCATGCACAGTATCAGTTAATGGAAATGGAGAAAAGGAAAGAAAGGAAGAATGAGCAGATCCTATTCCATTCTAAAAAGCTTGAACTTAGATTATATTTTAATGTCGTTTATTTACATAGGGGCAAAATTACACTAACTGCTAAGGAATATTGCCCCAATGGCAACATCTCACCAGTGATGGAGGCATATGAATAAAAAGGGCCTCTGAAGTCTTCAAATACCCAGAGCTGCTCAGGACCTATTCAGATTGTTAGAGCCCCTGTGGCTTGCACAATCTGACTGTGCGTCACATCTGTACATGTGGATTTGGCAAGGATATGTCCTCTACTCTTGGCTGATGGTCAGCTTAAGAATGCCTATTTATCTTTGTTTTTCAATAAACCTCAATAGGTCTCTGGAAAAGGGAGGAATTCCACAAGTAGGGAGGAATCTGGTTTGGCTATAGACATATAATCCATCTGGCCAATGTAAACATTTTCCCATTCTTCTCATAGAACATAGATTATTCCAAGAAAATTCAGAAATATGTTAAAGGGGACTTATATTAGAAAGAACTAGAGATCACAGAATATGGAGAGGTGATTAGTAATTTATATTATTATTAGTTAAAATATAATGATGACTAATTTTTTACTGGGCTCTTACTAGGCATCAGATACTGTGCTACGTGCTTTGTGCACATTTTTGTATTTCTTTTCAAAAATTTTCTGAGGTATATATAATTATTGATCACATTATACAGATGAAAAATACAAGAATTAGAGATGTTAAATAACCAGACTGAGTTTATAGAGCCAAGTGTTAGGAAATATACATAGAATAGCTCTAATTTTTAAAACATGAAATGTATAAATATAATATTTTTTATTTTACTGAACAGCAAAAATAGACTTCAAATACTAAGTAATAACTATCATTTATTAAAAGCTATTCTTGGTACTCTATTTCTACCAGTTTATTTAATAATCCCAAATACACTATGAAGATTTATAGTATTGTTATCTCCATAGAAGATTAAGAACAAAAACTGCAGATTCTGCCAATAATAATTACAATTGTATTAGGCAAAATTAATGCCCACATTCCAAAATAATTCCCCCACCCAACATCTTAATCCCTAGAACATGTAAATATTTCAGGTTACCTGGCAAAGGGGGAATTAAGGTTGCAGATAAAATTAACGTTGCTAATCAGCTGACCTTAAAAGAGGTACAGTATCTTGAATTATCCAGGTGTGCCCAATGTAAGCAATGTACGTGTTCCTAAAGTGAAAAAGGAAATCTAAAGACAGAACTTGAGATGTCAGCATGAGAACGACTTAGTCTTAAGTTGTTGGATTTGAAGATAGAAGTATGAAGCCATGATCCAAAGAAAGTGAGTGGGTTTCTAGAACCTAGAAAAGGCAAGAACATAAATTCTCCCCTAGAACTTCAGAAAAGGAAGTGAGAACAATGTAACCTAAAAATTGTACCCTCATATTAATTTGAAAAAATAAAAATAAAACAAAAAAAAATGAAAAATGTATACTTCCCTCAACCTCAAAAAAAAAAAAAAAAAAAGAAAGAAAGAAAAAGAAAAGAAAAGAAGAAAGAAATAAAGAGGAAAAAAAGAAAAGGCAAGCACTCTGGCAAAACGTTGATCTTACTCTTAGATCTATAACACACTCCTGCTCTGTAAAACTGTAAGATAATAAATGCATGCTGTTTTAAGCCATGAATGTGTGGCAATTTTTCACAGCTGCCATAGAAAGCTAATATAGCACTTCACAATCATTTAATCCTTACATCGGCCAACCAGGTTAGCATAATTATTTTCATTTTACAAATAGAGGAATGGAGACTGATTTTTTAATTAACTTTTTCAGAGGCATTTACCTAGTAAACAGGAAACTGCTCTCTCTTATACTTAAACTTTCTTCTAGACAAAAAATATACTGGGATGACTCATCATTTCTATCAAGTATCCAGGACACCTTTGGTTGATTTATAATTGGGGATTTCAAAGCAATAAATAATTCTCTAAATTCCTTAACTTTACTTCTAACCATTTCTCACATTAAACTGTAGAACAGTTGCTATTCCTCAGAGATATGCTAAGGTAGAAGGGATTTAAAGATAAATGCCTATTATATTACATTTCATCCTTTCCCCAAACCTCAAAATTTCTGTAAAAAATGTGGCATACTCCAATGCTGCTTACAAGTAGTAAGGGATTAGAGGAAATTCCTTCAGAAGCCCACTCTGCTATAATGCCATTGCTCCTACTGTCCAAATGAATTTCCAGTCTGTTGTAAGTACCTAACTTATTCAACCTGCGAGTTATTACTTGAACAGATGTGGGTCTGTTGTACAAGGTGTCTAATTGTGTATACTGCAGAGTAAGGCGGCGGGGGGAGGGGGAGCGGGTAGATAAAAGACCCAGAAAACTAAACTATTGACTTTTCCAATGCTCAGTATGTGGACATCTTTTTTTATTTTATGATACTGGCTTATATTTAGGGTACATCCTTTTCCCCAAAGACACCCTGGTGGGATAGATAAGGGTATAGAAAATATCTTCATCCATATAAGATATCTATTTTTGAGTAGGAAGATGCAAAACATTATTCCCTTTAGAAAGCAGTGTATATATTTATCCTTCTATTGAATTATCACTCTACCTACCGTCCTTCCATCCATCCAATGCATATTTTCTAGACTAACATAGACAAGTCACTTTATTTTAACTTTGGAAATACAGTTACAACATATAAAGTGCATCACAAACTACTGGAATGTGTCAATTAGCATTACAGCATTGTATTAACCAATAGATAATACAGTACAAATTTTGCTAAATATGGTCCTTTTTTTCTGTAGATATCAGTAATATATCCAAAAGCAACTTAGAGAATAGTGTCCTTTGAAATGTGAAATCATAGTCACAGTGCATATAAGATCAGAATGGAAACAGTCACTTTACAGGAGAGAATGATGGCTCTCTGATTGGAATGAAAAGGAAATTAATTACCATAAAAATGCTCTGGACTGAGAAATGCAAATCAAAACTACCTTGAGATATCATCTAACTCCAGTAAGATTAGTCTACATAACAAAATCCCAAAACCAGAGAAGTTGGCATGGACGTGGAGAAAAGGGAACACTTCATCATTGCTGGTGGGAATACAAACTAATACGTTCCTTTTGGAAAGACATTTGGAGAATACTCAGAGGTCTAAAAATAGACCTGCCATTTGATCCTATAATTCCTTTACTTGGTATATACCCAGAAGACCCAAAATCACATATCAACAAAGATATCTGTACCAGATTGTTTATTGCAGCCCAATTCATAATTGCTAAGTCATGGAAGAAGCCCAAGAGCCCAACGATACACGAATGGATTAAAAACTTTGGTACATGTATACCACGGAATATTATGCAGCCTTAAAGAAGGATGATGACTTTTCCTCTTTCATATTTACATGGATGGAACTGGAACATGTTCTCCTTAGTAAAGTATCTCTAGAATGGAAGAAAAAGTATCCAATGTATACACCCCTACTATGAAGCAAATTTATATCTTTCAAGCAAAGGCTACAACCCATTTATTGCACAATAAGAAGGGGAAAGGGGAGAGGGAGGGAATGGGAGGGAGAGGGTGGGGGGAGAGAGGATAAAGGGTGAGATCACACTTGTGGTGCATATTTGAAGGGTCAGGAGAAAACTTCTAAATATGGATCAAAATTGTTTTCACATAGTAAATGAGAAAATATCATGAATGTTATAT
>CAUYRH010126353.1:0-20492 GCA_963574655.1 Perodicticus potto
TTATATAGTGATTAAGAAAATGCTATGAGGGCTATCTCTCACAGTACGATCAAAATGTTTCTGATTGTATATGAAGCACATTCTGCCCTATGATTGCACCAATGTACATAATTATGATTTAATAAAATTATTTAAAAAAAATAATTAATAATTGAACAGAACAATATAATTAGACCATATACTACTAGTAATCTTTGTAGAATTGTTTGCATACTAGTTAGTACACATATCATTGCATAAAGTCATTATTAAGAGTCATATTTAATTTTCTGTTAATTAGCTTCATGTAAGCTGTATTTCAGGTAAAATGGCTCTGCTTGGAAATTCTTCATACTTGTGAAAATATATTAAAAGTGGAATATCAACACCTCTTCCTCAAATTTTCATGAGGAAGTATGACCCTAAAGTCATGTATAAAAATCTCAGTGATTTATATTGGTATAATGAAGAGTATGAGAAAAGAGGGTACGAGAAAAAAGAGAAACCCAAACCATTTGGTTTTGCTAATCTATTTTGCTAATCCATTTGATGTTGCTAATCTAACTTCAAAATAACAGACTTAACAAGAATGCTCTAAGAAGACTCTGGGTCTTCAAGGGTTAAACATATTTTAAAAGTTTTTGAAATGATTGCTATTGACTGGCAGACATTTTTTAGCAGTTGAAGAGGAAGGATTATTCAGCTTTGCTGAATTCTAGGAATTCTACCCATAAAGTATCTTCTTTGTATACATATTACTAAAAAGTATTTTCTTGAATTCCTTTTTGCTGTGCACAAAAGGTTAATGACATACGTGTATTAACTGTGCTATTTCTTTGTCTTGTATATTAGTTGTTGGGCCGAGCAGGACCCACCAGAAGTCTTTTTAAATTTGGCAGCACAATAGGTTAAGCTAGCGAAGTTTCTCTTTTACATGGTCAATGACAGATTTTGGGATACAAGATAACAAAATAATATATTCGGTTGAGAAAATACTTAAAAGAATGGAACATTAATAAAGATAATTATTATCAACGGTGGACAAACACGAAAAAGGATGCAAGTGATTTAGGAATCATAAATATACACTGTCTACATTTTTAGGTTTTGGAAACTATGGCACTGTGTATTTTAATGGAATGCCGACCTTAAGAAGGAAGATCACAGGAATCTTTAACTCTTACTCATTGAAGACAAAGTACGTGGTGTACAATAGATTTTGGAATGAGCTTGTCAAGTTTTAAAATGTTGGAAAAGCAGCTATTACACCTAAAAAGGCTGTCTGAATAAAATAAAGCCTCAAGACAGCATGTTTCAGATAAGGGTTCCAGTTTAACACAATGTACAACCCACCAACTTTTTATTTATTTTAGAGAAAGTAGTTTGCTCCTTGGAATGTGCTCAAGAAGTAATTAAACTGATGAGTCTTAAAGAGTGCAAATATTTCTTACATGATTTCTGCTGTAAAAATACGCCAATTGGTCGGCTCCAGAATAAATGCTGTAGTTATTAAACAGGGGAAGCTGATGAGTAGAGGGAAAATTAGAGATTATTCTGTTATCCTGAAAGCCAATTAGGTTCCATTGCAACATGTCTAGATGCAAGGTTTGAGGACATATCTTCATCAAATGATTTATTTGAATGTAAAATATACTAGAAATCAAAGTAGAATGAAGGTAAAAAATCTTAAATGTGATTCTGAAATTATTCAGAAAGCATCTAGTTCTAGCAGTGCACAAACCTTCAGTGGGTGAGTTTATCTCAGTGAAAATGCATCACCATTGATGAAATTTTCAAGGCTGGGAGTTTAAAAGAAAGTAACTTTCCTTTCTTTGGCCCTGTTAGAGGGAAAGGAAAGCTTCCTGACAACATCTCCATCAGCAGCACCTATGTTGGTAGAGCTACCCAAAAATCCTCTTTCCTCCATGACCAAACTGAACATTCATTTCATACCATCAGAGTGGAGCACTGTCTTCCTAGGAGCAACCTAGGACCCAGCACGGCTGAGCAAGTACCAGGCCTCAACCAAATATCAAATTGTGAAAATCGGACGGCTAAAAACTGTAGTGAGAAAATTATAATGACAATTATAGTTAATAATATCATTATATTAAATTTCAGATTGATTTTTAATCCTGCTTTTTATTTTATGCTTTGCTATGGTTTTGGCTAAATAGTAACACATAGTATTTCTTTATTTTTCCAAAAGGGTATTCAATATCCTTTTATTTAATAGGGTTCTGATATACTGGATGATGCTTGACGTCATGAAATAGAAGTGAAGTATAATTCCTGCAGAGAGGAGATGCAGATGACATGAATGTAATCTTAGAAAACATATAAGCATCTACTGAAATATGCCTAAAGTTAATGAGAGTTTACTAGCAACCTAAAACAGAAGCTTAGAGTTTGCAGTTTTTTTCTTTTGGCTGGGGGCTGGGTTTGAACCCGCCACCTCCCCTATATGGGGTCAGCGCCCTACTCCTTTGAGCCACAGGCACCGCCCAGTAGCTTAGAGTTCGAAATTAAGATTTAAATACTTAGAAAGATATCACTTTTACTAGTGAAATAAATTAGCACTGTAAAGATATAAATACTTCTTAATTAATTTTCTGGGTTAACAAACTTCTGATAACAATTCCAATAGGACTTTATTTTGGAGCTTAACAAAAAATATCAAAAATCATCAGAAGAATAAATAGGTAAAAAGGGCTAAGAATATTTTTAAAGAATTGAAGTGATGGGAAGAGAATAGCTCTTTCAGAGACAAACTACATTTTAAAGTAACATTATGTAAAACAGTATTATTTTTCTGGGGAAAAAAGGGCAAGTCCATGTGAAACAAAAATGCTGAGAAACAGATCCCAAATCTCAGTAGAAGGGATGGAATTTGTTGTAAATACACTAAGGTAAATTAGCTCTTTAGAAAGAAATAGAAGGAGAGAGCAGAGAGAGAAGGAAGGAGGGGGTGAAGGTAGAAAACAAAACAAAACAAAAAAAAAGGAAAGAAAATAGTGACTAATTCTCACATGGATTGGATTCAATTTTGACCAAAGTACATTACTTGAACATTAATTTTTAATTCAACTTGTTGATATGCTGTTTCAGATATTGCATCCTCACTTATAAGTGAAATACGTTTGCAATTTCCTTTTATAACAATATATTTTCTCCAATTTCAGTATCAGGGGTATCTACACCAAGCAGAATGATTTTGAAATATTTCTTCTTTTTCTATTGTCTATAGGATTTGGCATGATCTGTTTTTTGAAACTCTCCTTTACTTTTATTTGTATGGTATAAGTTGTCTATTTTTTGAGACTGGGAAAAAAAATAAGAAGTTAACTGATGACTTCATGCTGAGCCTCATAGTTAAAGTGCTCTATAATGTCTTATTTGACAATGTGTACGTTGCTTTCTTGGCATTATTATTGCTAATATTGCTTGATATTTCCATGCAGTAATCATCTGTTTTCTTTTCTGAATGTATTTATCTTCGTTCATTCTTTACGTGGTTTTTGTTTCTAGTCCTTATCTTAAACATTGTTATTGTTATTAAATCTTAAGCCTTTTAAATTCTGTGAAGGCAAAAAGTGGAAACCTAATTAACACATGTGTGTGTGAAAATGAAAATAAAAAAATAGTCAAGACCCTTCTCTCTCCTGTGTATCATTAATTGAATTAATATTTAAGAAAGGCTTATACGTAATAGTGTCTAGCACGTAGGATGGTCTGTATAAGTGTTTATTAAATAAGTAAAACAAATAAGACATCAAAAATAAATTATCAAAACTTAAAGTAAAAAATTAAACTTTTAGAAAGAAAAGAGTGGTGAATATTTGACTCAGTTAAAAATTTCTATGTAAAAAGCTAAAAATTGATATATTTGTCCCATACAAAATATGATGCAAATAACCATTGGCATGAACTACTTTTTTGCAAACTTGGTAGACAAATATATGAAAAGCTTTTACAAATCAATAAGAAAACTAGTTACATCTCTTGATAAATAAAGCATGCAAACAGATGAGCAACAAAAGACATATCATTTCTGATTTATGAAAATAATACGTATTCACAATAACAACATTTTGGAAAATTGGCAAAGAATTCACATAATCTTTGTATTTTGGAATATTATTTAAATCTTTCAAAGTTCAGGAGCTCCAGGTCAAAGGATCTTACAATGAAAATCAGTAAGCTTTTTGCCTTTTCTTCCTCACCCTGAGTTTAGCTCTCTGAAAGTAAGCACTTAGCTCTTTGTTGCTTCTCAGATTTATGTTCATATCTTGGAGTGATAAGCTTAAGTTGTTTTCCCTATTTTATCAGTTTTATACTTTAAGTATTGATCTTTACAGTAACAAATGAAATTCCAGCTCTCATCCCACACCCTCCTCTCCTATCATGATCATGTAATTATATCACTCGTATCACGGCATTACTACAACCATGCCAATATCATTCCTTGCAAAACTTGGTAATGTTTTATGATTATATGCCTTTTGCCCTCAATCCCACTCGAGTTTCTGATTGCCTTTATTTGTTTATAGCACTAATTACTTTTATCATTTTTTTTTTTTTCAAATTCCTTATCATTTTCAGTCATGCTAGAAAATTCTGTCCTGGACTTAAACTATTGTTCCATAATCCTAGATCTTTCTGATTCAGTCTGGGCTAGTTGCTCTCTAAAGACTGATGGAAATGATTATATTCAGAGGAAGAGTGGGGTGAGGCACTCAAACATTGCTGGTGGTGTATAATTGTTTCAACCACTCCAGAAAGCCAGTAGTCAAGATATGGCAAATGCTATAAACATTCGAAGACTTTGACCCTATATTTCAGTTCTAGAAGTTTCTTCGAAGAAAATCATCAGAGGTATTACTCACATTTGTGTGCAAAGATGATCACCGTAATGATGTTTATGTGGAAAAGTGGAGGCAACTTGAGTACATACTTAGTTATGCATTGCTAACAGACTATGGGGTACTTTGGATTCATCGGATTTATTGGCAGATAACTTTTTGAAATCTACTTTGGGGAAACACCTCAAAGAAAGAAGAGATTTCCATGCAGCTACAACTGAGGTATAATAAGAGAACCAAGTGATTCAAGCGTTTGAGCCTTGTTACACACATTGAGAAATTCTATACAGAGCAAACAAAGTCTGCTTTCAGAGTTGAAACATACAAGTAGGTACACTGCAAAATCTCAGGTGTTGAATTAATTACGGTAATGTGGGCTGCTCACGTGGGTGACCCTATACAGCATGCATGCCCCAGGTGGGTACCAAGGTCTTTATTTTTAAATTTAATGGTGGTAGTGATGTTCCCAAGCAATGAGAAAGAGGACAGGTATGGGTGAAGGAGTAACAGGAGTTAGGGAGGAATGTGAAACTGACAAGGTGGGGAAGAAGTGTTATTAAAGAAAGGCTGAAGTTTCACACAGGGGCTGTGAACTACCCTAACTCCTAAGTTGTTGAGGAAGGGTGAATGGGGAATGAGCACACTCACCTTGAGAATTGCAAGGGAAGTTATGTCATCAGGGGAAATCCAGGTTTCACCTGGGATGAGGCACCTTTCCCTGTTTAGGAAAGAGGTTCCAAATTTCTTAAAGCTCCTTGGCAGCAGTACAGGATTTCTAGAGGACACACTGCCTGGGTTAAGGAAGAGTCAGAAGGGGAAGAATGTGCCACAGAAAGGTCAGCCGCTCTGATGGAACAGACCACTACAGGCAAAGGCGGGTCACCAGAACTTGTCCCATAATTATCCTGGGGATGAGAAATGCTGGGCGTTGGGCATTTCAACCGAAACTTTGGAATGAACTTGGGAAGAAGCCTCCGCAAATGATTGCTTCAGATCCCTCGGGTCCACCTATTGCCTTAGGCTTATCACCATTTCTGAGGTTGATTTCATGTTCAAATATTTTAGGGAAAACCCTATGGCTAAGTAATTTGAATGAATGCTTGGAAGGGAATGAAGTGGTAGGGAAGATGGATTTGGGAATATTTGTTCATGAAAGTAAAAGCACGGGTGACAGAGGGTTTAGGGTGCACCAATAAAACACTTAAAATCCACTATTAGTTCGAGGTATCTGGGACAGGTTTTGTACTCTGAGAGAACAAGGGGCTCCCTTGGGAGCCGTCTGGGACTAGGCAATTCTGGCTGAGATTTAACCAGTTGTGGATCTGGCTTTTTAGCAGAATGGAGCACATTCCCTTGCAGAAGCAAAAATCTACCAGAAATGCCTCTGACTTGGATTTAGAGAAAGGAATGAGAGAAATTAGTGAAGGAAGCTCAAAAGAAGAAATAAAAAAGATTTATGCTTTAGAATTAGTCCCACAAAAAGTTTCAATTAACCACCTGACACTGTTTTGCTCTCCCAGTTCTCCAAATGTTAAACCTAGGGCATAATTCAAAGCCGGTGGAGTTGTGAGAGGTAAGTATGTTCACCGGAGCTTTCTTATTTCTGGGTAAATATGAGGAGTCAATGTACACAATCTTCTTTAAAGAATAGATGACTGTGAAGAAGAACAGTCTTTTGTTATATTCATTCTCCTTTCTAATGGTTTCATTTGCCCTAATTTTAAGAAATAATTTTAAGTCTACATTTCATGCAAATAAAAAAAAAGAATGTACTGCATATTCTGATAGACCAAGAAGATTCAGAGAGAACCAAATAGTCAAGCCAGCTTGTGACCTCATTCCAGATTTCTGAACAGCTACCCTTGAGTTTCTGAATTTCCCTTGCTTGCCACATATACAATTTTTGGTAAATCTGGGGAACATACTTCGTCCAGTCTTCCTTCCAACAACAAAAAATTATATTCTATAACATATTCTGATAACCGCATCTACCAAAAAGCCAGTGGAAGCATTTCTTTGAGAAATTAGTACAAAAAAGGATTTGTTACAAACGGTGCCCACGTGCACATGGTTGAGGGGGAACAAAAGTGCACTCAGCATCTAGTGCTTAGCTCCGAGGCCATGAAGGGTGGTGGGCATCCACGGACCAGCCTCATTTTTCATCCCTTTGACACAGCCCAGTTCAGCACTCTGGGCTCATAGAGAGACTTCCATCTTTCTAAAACGCTTTCCTTGACTTCCATCGTCGGAGTTCTCACGGAAAAACCTTTCACCGCCATAAATCAACTTGGATGTTATTGATACTTGGCCCACAGTTATACAAACAGGACGTGATCTCGGAAGAAAGGGTTAAATGGATTAATCTGGACATCTTTCATGGGTGTTACAGGCTCCTCACATTTCTCTGCTTTGTTTTCCTTTTGTGAGAGTCTTCTTAATTTCAGTATAATCATTTTCTCTAGCCTTTCTACTTCCTGTTAAAAAAAAGAGAGAAATGTGTTCTTAGAAATTGTCTTTGTGAACTGGCCTTTGTTCTTTGTGATAGTTCTGTTGTCTTGATTTCTAAACATCACCTAGGTCTAACTTTCCTTAAGCTTAGGTTGGAGCTAGAGAGTTATTTTTCTTTTGAGCCTCATTGAAATGTTCAATGTTGTTATATTTCCACTAAGAGAAAAATGTCATTCTACCAATATAAACATTATCTGTAACACTCAAGAGTTATACTGAGTAAAGAATAAAGAGTAATTCCTAATGTAAAAAATAATATGCTTGCCAGCTTTCACAATACTGCTTATGTTCTCCCCTCTCCTATGGGCAAGTCTTTGCTCATCAACGTTCCAGTGACTCTGGTAAAGACACTCAGCATCAATGCAGTAAAGATGGGAGCAGCAGTTTACTGAAAGTGAGTTATTCTGGCTTCAATTCATAGCTCCAATAACAGCATAAACACAAAAAAGTTTCTTAACATCTCTGAGCTGCAGTGTGCATAGGTGATAGTTAGAGGTATGGACAGGTGGGATTCAGGTAATGGTCCTAAAGGACAAAATAACCATTTCCCCCCAAACGATGGAAGCATACATAAAAGAGGATATGGTTTGAGTTTCTTATTTAAATTCAGTGAGCAGATTAGAAGGGAAGGCGCTGGAGAGTGCTTTAGATAGACGGCATGGGGCATCACAGAGGACTCAGAGCCAGAAGATGGGGAGAATGTGGAAAGTTGAACTGGAAAGTTGGATGGGATGAACCAACTGAAAAATGATTGAAGATGACCTTTCTGCCCACACACTTTAAATATTAATAATGGCGTCTTTGTACTAGAACTCGATATCATAAGGCACTTGATTTCTTAACTGGGGATTTCCTTTATGAACCATATTCTCAACATTACTGCTCCTCCTCTATTTATTTGAAGAGGCATGTACAACAGATAGGGAACAAAGAGAGAATCATGCCATTCAGTCTGATTTTAAGTGTGAGATAAAGCAAGGCAGCAGGCTCTGAGGGGGAAGTCAGGCTAGGAGGAAGCGTCCTAGATGGTAGCAGCAAGGGGAGGTCTCAGTATGAAAGATGGACCAGGTTGTAGGCAAGTTTGTACTAAACCTGTCCAATATCAAGCAAGGTGCCGTGTATGTAATAATTTTAGAATTTGTTGAGTGAATGAAAATAATAATCTACCTGCTATGGGCTGAACAGTGCCCTCCCCCATTCATATATTGACACACTAACCCCCAGTCTCTTAGAATGTGACTGTATTTAAGATAGGGTCTTTAAAATTAAGTTAAAATTAGGTCTCTAGGGTGTGGCCTAATCCTCCTAATTTCATAAGAAGAGGAAATTAGGACATAGAGAGACACTAGACACGTGTGTGCACAAAGGGACATCTATGGGAAGACCCAGAGAGATGGTGGCCATTACACGCCCAGGAAAGATGCTTCAGCCTAAATAACCCAGCTGACACCTTGATCTTGGACTTCTGACCTTTAAAACTGTGAGAAAATACCTGTCTGTTGTTTAAGCCATTCCGTCTGTGGTATGTTCTTGTGAAAGCCTCAACACATTAACTCACTAACCATCTCATTTCACTATCCCTTCAAATGACAAGGATTTCTTAATTATAGTGTTGTCTGTTCCCATGGAAGCAACTTTTTAAGTCTTAAATGAGTTACCTAGGGCAAGAGGAGAAAATAAATGTGGATAAATGCAGGACATAAATGAATGGGGAACAGAAAGAAAAAGCCTTCCAGTTGAGATGGTGCAAAGTTGTCATGATGTAAGGTTGAGAGAAGCCTCCCCACACTGCTCAATGACTCAGGGACTTGTCACTGCTTGACAGAATTTTTCCCTAGAGAATTAACTGGTATTCAAAGAGGAGACAGAAACCAGGGCCACCATTATAACTCCTTGTCTCAGATATAAGAGATGGGGGGATGTGATGAGGCAGACAAGCTGGAATTTAGGTCTTGATTAAGGAAATTAAGGAGGCCAGAGAAAGAGTTGAGATCAGGGAACACTAATGACATGGTTTCTGACATTTTCATACCTGCAAAGTTAAATTCAGAATGAACATCAAGGACGAAACAGAAGAATAATTATTAGAATAACAATTGAGAATAATTATTCTCGGAATAATTATTGAGCCACAGTTTTTGTAGAATGCATGCCAGAAATAATCTTGAAAGGGAAAAGAATTTTGGGAGAAAATATCCCCGAAAGCTCTAAATCAGGTGTGGCCAAAGAGAGGTTGGGGGAACAGCAAAAGGGTTTTGAGAAAAGCAAGAGGGAAGAGTACAGCAAGAGGGCTCTATCCGGTTCTTAGTGCATGACGTGGAGTTGCTGTTACCGATCTGACGGCAACTCAGGCATGAGGGGCACAGCCCAACCTCCCAAGGAGGTCCCAGTCCAGTGATGAATGCTGACAAGTCAAGTATGAATACACTACAGAGTTATAAATGCTGAGATGGGAATGCACGGTGTCCATTGGGAGCACAGAGGAAGGACATCTTGCCTGGTGCAAGGGGGAGGAGCAGTCCAAGGAGGCATCCCCAGGGAGGGTGGTATCCAAGCTGAGTCCTAAGGGAGACAGGTGGATTTCAGGTATGTGGAAAGCTTGCAAGATGAGAGACCATGATTCATACATAGAACTAGAGGTAGATGTTACGAATGTAGAAGAATATTCCTGAAACTCGGTCTTTTCTCAGTCACGGGGAGGGAGAGCAAAGGGAAAGACCCACAGTATCTCACTCGGAACTTTAAAAAATCTCTATTTTAATAATGTCATTAATATAGACTTACATGACTCATCTGAGTGATTTACATACATGCTAGAGCTATTACAGTAAAATTGAGGACAACACCAAATTCAGCAAGGTATTTTTTTCTTTTAAAAGGATGTAAACACTGATGAGAAAGGCAACTAGATGTGTAGTCAGGGTTGTATTTTTCTAAGTTATGCCTTATCTCCAAAGTTCCTGTTGTAGCAATAGCTCAGGGATCCACAGTTAATTAAACCAAAGGAAATGGACTGATATAATTCAAGCAAGGTTCTTGCGCTATCCCTGAATTTCAGGAAGTGCCCTTCTCATCAGGGCATCAGGGATACTGGAAAATTTGAACTATTCATAGTTCAAGTGAAACAACAAAAACAAAAAGAGCCACTGACTTTTATGGAACACGTGACATGGTCATACAGTAAAATTACGGTTTCTGCTAAGAAATATCACTGGGGTCAGGGATGCTGAATGGAGAGTGGATGCTTTTTCTTATGCATATGTTGTACTTGGACGAAATTTCATCTGTTACCTTCGTTTGGTTTTAATTGTCATTTAAAAACCATCACATTGTATCCCATAAATGTATATAGTTATGATTTAATAAAAATTCAGTAAAAAAAGAAATTAAATAAAATAGAATGTTCCCTTCCCCAAAATACAAATAAAAAGTGATTTTCTTCTTTAAAAAAAAATAAATAAAAACCCTGCTCTTATTAGCAGAAATTTGGTGCATTGTCACTGTGACTAAACAAATTGTTTTTTGCCCAGTGAGTTTCATAGGATTTATTAGGCCAGCAAAATTTGGGGGTTTGAGATGCAGTTCATTCTAATGGACTTTGTTTAGATATAGACAATTACTAAAATGTAATGGAGTGCGAGGCAATCATCAATGGAAGATCTCTCTAATATTAATACGACACTTTGACTATTTTGCCAAAAGTGCAAGAGAGACCAACTCTAAGAGTAAAGTGTTTGAATATTCACACGGAGCCCTGCAATGTGATCACAACACATCAGGCATATTTAATGTATCATGGAAAGGTCTCAGTAAAAGAAGACAGCTCCCTGATAGAAAAAGTGTCAGTTTAATTTAAAAAACTTTATTTTAATACAGCTTAAATTCTAATTTGGGCTTCTAGCCCAATTAGACCATGAGAACAGGGACAGTATTACCTTCCTACAACAGTATTAATAGGCTCTCCGTAAATATTTCCAGAACAAATTGGAATCATCTCCACACATGCTTCAGGCTGGGCACTGTGTCAGCTGTTTTCAGATCTGTCTCACTTGATTTTCTTCAGTGCCAGCCCAGTGTCCTATTGGCCCATGTGAAAATCGAGGCTCCGAGAGGCTAACCGTGAGGACAAATAGCTAGTAAGTGTCAGATCTGGGATTCCACCCAGCCCTTCCAGCTTCACTCTCAAGAATGTTTTCATGTTTACCTTGGATTTAAGAAATAATTCTGGTTCTTTGCAGGGAGGACTTGGCCCTGGCTGCTGGAAACTTTTTAAATTCCTTTTTCCTCCTGCTAGTACCTATCCCCAAAGACCCACGATATAAACTAGATAAGTTACCCGTGGATTTCCTTCCAGATCACAATGTTTAGTGATATAGTAAAACATCATGCAACTTCAAAAACCTTCTCTCCCCAGAGCACCTCCAGTGGTACCACGAGGTCCCCCAGAAGACTCCTGTTCGCTCACGGGCCCCTCACTTGGCTGTTTGCCCCTCCTTCCCTCAAATGCTCACTTCCTCCTGTCACATGGACAGATGAAAAGCACTGTCTTGATGAGTCATTCTTGGCTCTGAAGCCACTTCTCACTTAGGAGACAGAAGAGGGATGGGAAAAGTCTTGGCATGAATTCTTAAGAGAGAGACTTGGCCTGGTTACACATACTTCTTTTGTTATAAAATCCTGATTAAAATAGGCATCTTTCACTTGACATAGCAAATGTGTACTTTTTGTTTTTTCCTTTACTGTCACCAAAATTTACTTTTCCCCAACCTTTGGACTTGACCATGAAGATGATAAACCATTTTATATAATATATAATTACAATATGTAATAACTATAATATACTAATGCATTATTTATAATATATATAAACCTTTATAAAGGTAAAATTTCTCACTTTCTTCATAACGAGATCCAGGATAAACATTTTATTTCTTTATTTTTTCGAGGTGAACACTTCAAGAGTTAAACAAATGGTATTTCTGAAAAAGTTATAAGGACATTTAATAAGGCACCCAAGTCTCCCTTTTTAATTAGCTGGCAAGTGAGAGGGGCTTGGCTCTGGTGTCTCAGGGGGCTGTGTGTGTATGCATACTTGTGTGGATTTGTACACAAGTTAAAAAAAAGAATACTCACACAAAATGAGCTTTGTTATTCACACAAAGCTGTTGATAGTTTCAGGGCAATTTCTAGGAAGGAGACTTTTTCTAATAGGGGAAAGAGAAGGGAACGGAGTGACTATTAGGGCAGGCATGGAGCTGAGAACTTTATGTATGTCATGAATTCAATCTGTATTTAAAAATATGTTTTACTGAGTACCTTCGAAAAGTAAGTTACTGTGCAAAAGCTGGGAAAACAAAGGTGAATAAAGTACATTCCTTTACGCTAAGGAATTTACAGTCTAGAAGGTGAGGCAGGCGAACAACTGGTGATTATAATCGGGTGTAATAAGTGTTATGCAAGAAGTCTGCCTGGAGTAATTGTGCAGGAGGACTTAGGAGGGGCGCCTTCACTGTGTCTTAGCCAAAGGGCGACGAGGTTTAGCACAAGCAGCCAGATACTCTTTGCTAAAGATGTACATGGAGAGGTTTTGGGAAAGACTTCCCCCAAAAGGTGACATCCATTTGGGGTCTTCAAACATGTATGCAAGAAGCATAGTGAGAGCTTCATTAAAGGCCCAAGAAAAAACCATGCAGGGGCCCCTAAAAAGAGGAGAGTGCTGGACCAGTTCAAAGCCTCTGCTTAAATACCTGTAGCTGGGAGGCAAGGCCATTGTGAAGAAGTCAGATTCATTTTGATAGCTGTAGGAAACGGGTGAAGTGGAGGAGAAGTAGATTCATTTTGCATTTATAAACATGAATCTGTCAGCATTTGGGGTACAGGCACAGGATTATTTTTGTTTGGGGCTTCTGTTTATTTAGAATGGTGAGGAATGAGGGGAAGGGACTTTGCTGTAAATGAACATTATTATGCTGGTTGTTGGTCTAATTTTCTTCCATGAAACTTTCTATTAGAACATCTACTTATGTTATAAAATTAACAGATTTGGGTTAACTGTCTTGCAATATGAGGGATGGATTGCAGAGAAAATGGGAGTGGAGGCAAGAAACCAGTCATGAGTTTGCTTGAGTAATGCAATGAATAGAAATGCTGCTAGGAGATGGAGTTGATGTGATTGGGAAGGGATGTCTTGTGGATTTCTGGCTTGAGCAACTAGGAGGACGGTGATAGAACAATAGCCAAAATTACTGGGTGCCAGGTATGCCCTGGTTACTGTTGCTCATTGCTTTGCATATATGAACTCATTAGTACTGACAACGAAGCACTGAGGTAAAGTCTACTCTCAATCACATTGTAAAGTTGAGGAAATGGAAACAAAAGAATAAGTTCACGTGCCCAAAGGTTACTCAATTAGTAAGAAACAGATCTGGGAGTTGTCAGTTCAAAAAGGTCTTGAAGACAAAAACAATGGGTAGAGTTACTCAGGAGGCATCTGTTGGGTGAGGAAAGGAAAAAGCCAAGGGCAGAACGCTGGGAAATTCCAACATTTCAGGAGTCGGCAGAGGAAGAGTCAGATATATCAATATGTTAGGAGTTGGCCCCTGGAAGAGGTTGAGTTTGATCAGCCTAAGAGGTTGGGGTCCTTGAAGACAATGGTGTGACAGATGCCAAGGGCCTCTAGGTAGGGATTGCCACCTGCCTACTCTTGGTGAGGAAATGGAACCTGAGAAGTGTTAGAGCTGGGATTCACCATAGCCCTAGAGCTTGTGCTGGTCCCACAGCTCCATGGCCCCTTTGAGATTAAGGCAGCATTTGGGGCACAAGTACAAGATTTTTATTTTTGGATGCTCCATAATCTGCATAGATTAAGAATGAGGAAGTGGGATTTGGTTATGAATTAACATTCAGATTATCCTCTTATTATAATGCTGGTTGTAAATCTCATTTCCTCTCTATGAACCCTTTTACTAAAACACTTCAGGGTTGGAAAACCACTTGGTTTAAATTATAGCTGCTTTTTTCTCTCCACTTAGGACTAGCTAAAAAGTATCCAGGAGGAGAAGCAGAAGATCTCAATTATCCTCTAAATCTTCATTGTTACAGTGAACCTTCACAAAGTTTGTGGGCAATCTTTGTTATTTATAACAATTGCTAAGGTAAGCCTATTGAATACTCTCCCCGAATTAAAATTCAGCAAACCTTGTCAATTCTCAGGGATCTTTGCTTTTCTTAGGTTATGGGATAGCTGGTCATTTCCTGTCCTTTGATTAAATTGTGGTACATCCAGAAGATGCTATAATCCTATTGGGTTTTGTCCTTATAATAATGTTACTGGGATAGTTCCTTGAGATCCTTGAGGGTCTTTAATTCCTGATGTATGGCCACTTTGCCTTCTTAAACTACTCTGAGCCATACAGACCATTTGTATACACCACACTTATACATTTCCTTGTTGTATGCTTCATTATCATACATTTCCTTCTTGTTCAAATCTTCCATTTAAAAATCTGTTGCAGGCTTGGCGCCTATGGCTCAACGGGCTAAGGCGCCAGTCACGTACGCCTGAGCTGGCGGGTTCGAATCCAGCCTGGGCCCGCCAAACCACGATGGCTGCAACCAAAATATGGCCGGGCGTTGTGGCGGGTGCCTGTAGTCCCAGCTACTTGGGAGGCGGAGGCAGGAGACTCGCTTGAGCCCAGGAATTGGAGGTTGCTGTGAGCTGTGATTGCCACAGGACTCTATCCAGGGTGACAGCTTGAGGCTCTGTCTAAAAAAAAAAATCTGTTTCAAAAGCCAGCTTGAATACCTGAGTCCTTTATAAAATTTAGTGCTTTCTTTCTTTCATTTTTGGAACGAATACTACCTATACTCTTTGATTTTTAAATTTTTCTATTTTTTAAACTATTTTTGTAGAGATGGGGGATGGCTGTTGCCCTGGCTGGCCTTGTACTCCTGGGCTCAAAAAATTCCTTCCACCTTGGCCTCCTAAAGTGCTGGAATTACAGGCAAGAGCCACTGCACCCAGCCTCCTCCTGAATTTTCATATTTTTATCCCCCCCCCCCGTCAGTGCTTGCAGCTGAAGCTCTAATTTCGTCATCATAAAACTGTCATAGTCATGAAACCTCCTCTTCTAACCTCAGTCTATCCCTGAGTCTGACTTGCCAGTTTTCATTTATTTCTCTGTTTACTTGTTTGGCTGTCTCTCCCAGTACCTTAAAAATCTAAGGGGACAGGAATTGTATCGTTTTTATTCACCATTGCGAGTCCTGTTTGATTTCAAGTTCAGTGCTCTTTACACTGCAACATAGTCAGAAGCAGCGGGGGGTGGGGGGGAGGCAGGTCCTACACACGTGGCCCCTCGAAAAGAAGATGGGAAGGCGGGGTGCCCACTCCTCGGGCAAACCAGAAATGTGAACATCACAGTGTGAGGGATGGGCCCAGGGCCTGCAGGGGGAGATGAGCAGGGATCCCGGACACGAAGTTTGAGATGGAGGATAAAGGAGGAATCTCAAAGCCAAGAGAGGAGATAAGGCTGGCTTTGACATGAAGGGGAAGCTGAAAGGATGGGGCCAGGGGTGAGGGAGACATCAGGGAAGAGCTGGTTTGGGATAAATTTTGCTAAGTCAGAGTGTCTGAGAATAGATCTCTTTTTATCCACCATTTTGCAAGCCTTCCCTCGGCAAGAACCGTGTGCTTTCTTGCACACTCACTTCTTAGAAAGATGCCACTGGAGAAAGATGGACTGGTGAAACGAAAACGATCAGAGCCTTAAGTGGAGCCCTGTCTTAGTTTTCCTTTCAGTGGTCAGAGAAAGAAAATCTGTTTGTAGAATGAAGGCATACGGGCACTAGAGATTACTGGAAAGTAGATCACAAAATTTACAGTGAGAATTCGGTATAAAACTCCAGAGATGGTTAAAAGGGAAAGTGTTCAAAAAGAAAGAGAAGCTAAAAATTAAAATAAAGGAAGTATAACTATTAGCAATCCAACCAAAAATAATTTTGTTGGAGAAGAAAAAAGACAGGAATCTTTGTAATGAGGAGATGCCATGAGACGTGCTTGTAAAAAAGCCACATGAATGGGGCGGCGCCTGTTGCTTCAAAGAGTAGGGCGCTGGCCCCATATACCGGAGGTGGTGGGTTCCAACACAGCCCGGCCAAACTGCAAAAAAAAATAAACAAACAAAAAAACTACTTGAATAATGTAAGGAGGGAGCCTAAGCAAGTGCAGATATAAAGATGGCTTTAATCTATCTGTGAAAAAATAGCGCTGGGACAAAAATAAGAGAAAAGGAAAGCTAGTTTCTAGAGTGAGCTGAACATTGCAAGAATGTTTAAACAGAATCAAAGGGTCTTTAAAACCCTGGTTCTCAATGAAGATGAACAGTACCGGCCCTAATTTTTCCAGTAAGGATGTTACTTCTAATAATATAAAAATATAACACCTGAAGAGGAAATTTCTTCCTTTAGATTCTATAATAATAACTTCGACTTATTAATGGCATCTTCTTTTGTTATTAATAACTTTATGCCCCACAATAATATTTTAAATGCACAATTTTACTGAATAATATTTGACTGTTTTCTCCTAACGTGTTAGCATAAATTAGAAAATCACAATTCTTCATTCTGTACCTTCTTACTGAAGGCATTTTAGTGCTTTGCACTCTGTGTGGTTAGTTTTGCATTCCTACAGCTTGGTAGAAAATTTCTAGGACAAATTTAATTCCCAATAAAGAAACAAAGTTAGGAAAAGGGGCTTTTTTCCTCAGATCTTTCCTTCTTTCTTTTAAAAAAATATTTACAAACTGCATTTTCTCCATTGCTCACTTCATGGCTGGAGTCCTGCATTTCAAGCTATTAGAAAGATCTCATGTGCTCAGCCTCAGAATGATATTTTCAGACTTTTATGTACCATGTCCATGTTCCAGGGTTGTTTTTTTTTTTGACTCTTTTGAGGATCTGTGCCATGACTTTGGTATTGCTTTCCCTTCATCAACATTTGGTAATAGGGCTTATAACAAACTCTTCTTCCTCTGTCCTTTGCACGTCTGCCCTCTGCATTTGAAGATGTCTTGCTCTTTCCTGAATCCTTGACCTAAAAATAACTGTGTATAGTTCTCCGTGTACCTCATGAGTTGAACTCTTCCAGTTTCTATGGCCATTTCCATCCTTTGAATACAGCCTCACGTGAACACTTTCTAGGCATCTTAAGATAAGTAGCATACAATGCTTTCTCATTTTATAAGGGGAAAAGGCAGACAGAGAAAAGTTAAGTCCCTTATCTGTCTGCAGAATGGGGTGATTTCCAAGGAGCCATTTAATGAACAGACTTTATTTCCTGCTGAGTTGGATAATCTATATTTGGATCATGTCATTATTGAGTTTCACTTTCCTAAGAATTGGGTGTTTCATAATTTGGTGTTCTGGCTAAAGTATAGATCGGCCACTCTCCCTAGTTACATTCAATTTTTCTAATATGTTATTTTTGCTCGTCCTTCGAAGTTGTTGGGTGGTGTCTAGGTGGTTGCCCTTTTCAGATTCTGTGTTCTCCAGAAAGTAATGAAGCCCTTGAAAAATCACTTAACATTTTTTTACTTATTGATCATTTGTTACATTATCTAGGGGTTTGAATTAATATCGCCTTTAGAGGAATAAAGTGAATATAGATTTGATTGAAAGAAACTGAAAGTCTTAGTTAGAATTAGGATGTCCCAGATGTTTTATGGTCGCCCTTTGAGAGCAGGTTAACATCCATTTCTAGAGCTGCACGTAGAGAAGAAGTTGCTAATCAATCAGAGAGGGAGGTGAGGAGTGTGGTGGGAAATTCTGGGTGTGTTGGAAACCTCTGCTCTTTTTCCTACTTTGTGGAGGCCAAGTTACCATGAAGTGGCAAAATGCGCTTGAAAGGGGGAGGAGTGTGGGAGAGAATTGGGAAAAATGAAGCTGCTGGTGCAGAGACCTGGTCATTAGTCCAAAAAGATAGTTTCTTCCAGATAATGTCCAAAAATAGAATGGATGTTGGGGGAGAGAGAACAGCCAGAAAGAAACAAGGCTGTGCAAATTCTTTATCTAGAAAATGACTCCCTGACTAATCTTGAAACAAGTTTGGAAAAAAAAAATGTTTAAACAAGCTACTTTGCAGTTCACGAGATCTTTTCCCCTTTGTAGCAAGATTATGCACTTTACATGAACACTATCAGTTTCAGGATTCTATGGCTCATGGTACCTTGCTTCTTTCACATCCCAGAAAGGAGGGTGGCTGAGACCAGGGCAAGGGACCCAGTCCTGATCCTTTCTCCTCTTCCTCTTCTTTCCTTCCTCCCTCTTCTTGAGAAGTGAGTCTTTAATACTGAAGTCCTGCAACAGCTTAACATTCAGCCATAAGCACATATTCTTTCAGTTTTTACACTTCTCTAAAATCAATCAATACAGTAAAGTTGTAGCAAATGCACTGCCATTACTTTTCATTCTTTGCCTCTTAGGAGTTGTGTGTAGGAAAGGAATGTACTTCAATGCCCTTGGTAAAAACTATACTTAGGGAAATACCAGCAATCAATAAATGCTAAATATTTGATATCAAATAATATCAAATGGGAGTTTTAAAGCTTTACAGAAAGAGAATTTAATGACATAAATTGAAAGGAAAATTATTCTTGTAACTACCCCCAAAGCTCTTTTTCATCAGAAGAACAAATGAGAAAAAAAGGTAGGTGCCAAGTCAAACAGAACTCAAAGTGTTAAATATATTTTGTAGCTTGTGGAATTAAATTTGCATTTTAAAATAATCCAAATGCTTCTTTAAAAAAGCAATCCACTTTCCCCAATTTATTTTTCCCTATGAAGACAACCAGTAAAAGAAATTCTTTCCTGTTTCCCAGCGTGGTCATAGTTGAGAAAACATGATTATTTGAAGAGAAATTTATTTTTACTAAACTAAATTATATTTTAGAGAGGGGCATTTGCATTACTTGTAGGTAGCGATCGGTAGGAATAATGAAAACAATCTTTTTATTAACTCTTTTCTCATAAAAGGAAGAGATGAGAAAAAATTTTGAAAGCCAGAGAAATTTTCCAAAAACAATGTAGGGATTTTTTTCCCTTTGCAAATAGCTGAGTCCAAAAAGGAAATTTGCAAAATGTGGGGAAAATGTTAGCACATTCAGTATTTTCTAATAATAAAATCCAGACCTTCTAATGGAGACATGGTCCACACAATGGACAGTGAAAACCATGGGAGCCATGTACTAAGAGGGGGGTTCGTCAGGGAACTGTGGCTCACTTTCCCAACTCCCTTTCTTTTCAGTGCTCCCACGTTCATCCTTAGGACTTGAGAATCAGGTGACATTCCACAGTCTACTGGAATATGATAGAGATACTGATGTCTTTGTCTCATCATCATCAGCCACCTGTGCTGTCATTGAAACTGGAAATCAAATAACCACACCATCTCGTTAAAATTCCCTAGCCCTTCCTAACCACTTTCTGTTCTTGGCCACAGCTCCTAAACCCTCTTATTGTGGAAGATCTTGCCTGTGATCCTTCAAAACCTCCATTCAGCCTCTTTCCGAAATCATTTTGTACTTAGTGTCTCCATAGTCGTAGCTTCCTTGTTGGGTTTTGGCTTCCAGCATTGCTTTTCTACTGGTGGTGTTACCAACCCCTCGACACTCTGTATCAACCCCTCGTCACTCTATTGCCTTGTGAACAGGAAGCACACCTCACCTGTGCATTGGAACACGCAACATCAGTAGAATTGCTTTTTGACACCCAGTGGTCACTCAATAAACACGTATACACATAGAATTGGAGAAATCAAATAAAGGAAGATTTCTGATTTCATATTTCTTTTTTTTTTGAGACAGAGCCTCAAGCTGCCACCCTGGATAGAGTGCTATGGCATCACAGCTCACAGCAACCTCCAATTCCTGGGCTCAAGCAAGTCTCCTGCCTCCGCCTCCCAAGTAGCTGGGACTACAGGTGCCCGCCACAACATCTGGCCATTTTTTGGTTGCAGCCGTCATTGTTGTTTGGCAGGCCTGGGCTGGATTCTAACCTGCCAGCTCAGGTGTACGTAGTTGGAGCCTTAGCCTGTTGGGCCACAGGCGCCGAGCCTGATTTCATATTTCTAATGCAAAAATGAAT
>CAUYRH010126357.1:0-22101 GCA_963574655.1 Perodicticus potto
CCTGGGTCGCCAAACAATAATGACGGCTACAACCAAATAAATGGCCGGGCGTTGTGGCGGGCGCCTGCAGTCCCAGCTACTTGGGAGGCGGAGGTAGGAGACTCGCTTGAGCCCAGGAATTAGAGGTTGCTGTGAGCTGTGATGCCACAGCACTCTATCCAGGGTTACAGCTTGAGGCTCTGTCTCAAAAAAAAAAAAAAACAAAAAAAAACAAAAAAAAAAAGAAAAGAAAAAGAAAGGAAGAAAACTCTGGAGTCATTTAGGAGAAAAGAGTTTCCCAAAAGTCCTGACATCCCAGATAATTCCCCACCGTCCCCTGCCAAACGGGATTCCCCAGCACCTTATCCTGGGCAAGGCTGTCTAATTTAGAGTCCAGAAAACCAGCAGTGAAGATTGGGGAAGTCAGAAATAAAACCTGATCCATACATCGAAACAACAACTGTATTTTTCAAATAAGTATTAAAACCAACCTGTTTATCTATCAAGAATTAGACAACATTAACAGACATTATCAGCGATTATCAAACATTAACAGCGATTATCTTGGCGTTTGGATGGCAGGGGATTTTTCACCCCTCTATTTTAAAACCCCCCCCCCTTTTTTTTTTGAGACAGAGCCTCAAGCTGTCACCCTGGGTAGAATGCCGTGGCATCACAACTCACAGCAACCTACAATTCCTGGGCTCAAGCAAGTCTCCTGCCTCCGCCTCCCAAGTAGCTGGGACTACAGGCGCCCGCCACAACACTCGGCTATTTTTTTTTGTTGTTGCAGCCGTCATTGTTGTTTGGCGGGCTGGGCTGGATTCGAACCCACCAGCTCAGGTGTATGTGGCTGGCGCCTTAGCCACTTGAGCCACAGGCGCCGAGCCCCCTTTCTCTTTTATTATACCTCAAAGGGGTAGGAGAGGGGTATATCTCACTTTCAGTCTCTATAGGGTAACTATTAACACACAGTACTGTGCAAGAGAACTTCCTGTCGTGAAGGAAATATAAATCTGCCCTGTTGAATATGGAAGCCACATGAGGCTATCAAGTCTTTGAAATGTGGCTGGTGCACCTGAGACAGAGATCATTTTCTTTTAATTAATATTAGTGCTACAGTCCTGTGCGGCTAGTGTCTGCTGTGTTGGACAGCACAGTATAACCCCTTTCCCCCAGGATGACTGTGAGGATTTAAATGACAATGTGCCTCAGCTGTCAGGTGAGCTTGCCTTGTAGGAAGACAATTCTGGGTGTTTGCTCTTACCTTTTTAAAAAGGCCATTTTTGCTACTCGGGAGGCTGAGGCAAGAGAATCACCTAAGCTCAGGAGTTGGAGGTTGCTGTGAGCTGTGAGCTGTGACGCCACAGCACTCTACCGAGGGTGATAAAGTGAGACTCTGTCTCTGAAAAACAAAAAAGAAAAAGAAAAAAAAAGGCCCCTTTTTTAAAAAAAAAGAAACCCCCTGAATTCTTTGGGACACAGGAACAATTTAAAGCTTTGGTGAAACACAGTAAACCTTTTCTCTTTAAAGATGCACCAAGTCGGCTCGGCGCCTGACCACAGTGGTTTTACAGCACCAGCCACATACACTGAGGCTGGTGTGGGTTTGAACCCAGCCTGGGCCAGCTAAACACCAATGACAACTGCAACAAAAAATAGCCAGGTTTTGGGGTGGGTACCTGTAGTCCCAGCTACTTGGGTGGCTGAGGCAAGAGAATCGCTTGAGCCCAAGAGTTTGAGGTTGCTGTGAGCTGTGACGTCATAGCACTCCACTGAGGGTGACACAGTAAGACTCTGTCTCAAACAAAAAAAGAAAGGAAAAACAAAAAAAAGATGCACAGTCTCAAAATCCCAAGGGGGAATTGCAACAAACAAATCCAGGCTCGGCCCTTAGCTCAAGCGGCTAAAGCGCCAGCCACATACACCAGAGCTGGCGGGTTCGAATCCAGCCCAGGCCCACCAAACAACGACAAGTACAACCAAAAAGTAGCCAGGTGTTGTGGTGGGCGCCTGTAGTCCCAGCTACTTGGGAGGCAGAGGCAAGAGAGTCACTTAAGCCCAGAAATTGGAGGTTGCTGTGAGCTGTGATACCACAGCACTCTACCCAGGGCAATAGCTTGAGGCTCTGTCTCAAAGAAATAAAATAAAATAAAATAAAAAAGAATCCAACAAACAAGTCCAAAATCTTCAAACAGGTTCTCAAACTCAAAGGCCCACAGGGGCCAGAGATGTGAGCAAAGTGGGCAGACCCTCCCCCACTCCCTGCTATCATGTGGGAAAATGAGCCCAGCATCTCCAGGTCTAATTTTTCAAGAGAAGCAGGAAATTTGGACTTTTATAAAAAATCTGCACATTTTACAATTTTGGTAAGAATTTTTTTTAAAATACCCTTGTGTTTGAGCCAAGTAAAATAAGAAATGACTTGGATGACCTTCTTTTTATTCCCATCCTAGACTCAGAGCCTGGCTCCTGGACAAGGCTCAGCAAACACCCAGTGATGTCTCCCCAGGCCCCAGGCTCCCTGAGAACAGCCCCTTGGGTATTCCAGCTGCCTGCCTGGTTCCTCAGCCACCCATCTCCCACTCCCTTCCTACTCCCTCCACCCCTACCAGCGTCTCTTCAGCCCCTGGAGACCCCCTCAGCTCAGTTAACCCTAATAACTAAACACCTTTGGGGACACTCAGGTATCATCCTGAGCACAGGCCTTTGTTGTGCTGGCCTCATGGCCCTCCCACCCAGATCTGCCTGGGCAGAGCTGAGGATTGGAACCAGGACAACAGCACATCGAGGTCTGACTGCAGGGACCCAGGCCCAGTGGCTGAAACTAACACCTTTCCTAATTTGGAAAAGTGCAGTTCCTGGCTTGGGTATCACACGGGAAAAGGAAGCAGGATGTCAGGAGTTGAGTGCCCCAGAAAGGGGAATAAGGGGGAGGCACCCGTGGCTTAAAGGAGTAGGGCGCCGGCCTGAGGTGGCGGGTTCAAACCACCCTGGCCAAAAAAAAAGGCAGAAAGGGGAAAAAGGAAAGAAGGGCTTTCCATCTACACTAGGCCTCACAATACTAGATTCCTAAAATGCTTTCCTGAGATTAAACAAATATGGAGAATTCTGTGTCTCAGATCACCCTCTCAGAGACCCCTGGTATACGTTTGCATCCTAAAAGCTTCAGACTGCCTATAATTTAAAACTTTGTTTCTCAAACCTATTCAACTCAGAACCCCTCTCATCATTAACACCTGTGGTTCAGTGGAATCTCACTCAGAGAAATGCTGTCAGCCACCTCCCAGCCTGTCCATGGGAACAGCTGTGCTTGGCCAAGATCAGGCTGTAGCCACTGACTCTATGGCAGTGGGAGGGGGACTGGAGCAGCTGGCAGCTGGCTGGGCCTTAGCTGATGGTCTGGGGCCTGTTCCAGGGTCCGGGAGAAACAGCTGGAGCAAGGCCCAAGGATTGGAGCCTGCGTGCCTCCCCCTCGCTCCTGTCGCTTGCACTGAGCGCCATCAAATGTATATTCAGTGTCTTAGCATGTGCCAAGCCTTTCCCCAAAATCATTTCATTTTACTTCCCAGATCACCCTGTGGGGGAGATTTCTAACGCCACTCTACAAATAAGGAAGCCCAAGCTCAGGGGTGAGGGGACTTGCCTGTGGCCGCCCTGTGCATTGCAAAGTGCACCCCCCAACCCCCACCCCCGCATGTTATTCTCTCTCCTGTCTTTTTCTCTATGGGTCCTTAGATCCCCCAAAATCACTGGACAAATATTTTGAATTACAGATTCCCAGGCTCAGCTCTAGAAATTCTGACTCCACAGGCCTGGGCACTTATATTTTTAGGGAGCTGTTTCTGATAAACAGCCAGTTTGGGAAAGAACCGCTTTGGCGACTACTTGAGTATCTCTGGGTTGGGGCAGAGGGGACTAACGCTGGCTCTGAGAATTTGACCTAGCAGTTTGCTCTTCTGACCTCTCTAATGACAGTGCCCTAAGTATGGGTGGGGTGTCACCTCCTAGCTTTCTGCCCTGAATTAAGGGAAAGGGTGCAAGATGGGGTCAGGTCCAGGGTGAAGGTAGAGTTGAGGCAGGAAAGAAGGAAAGGGCAGGATTGCCAAAGCCTCAGAAGGGGCACAGGCCAGCACGGCCCTCTCTGGACAGGTTTTGGGAAATGAGCACACTCCAGCCACAGGAAGTTCCCAGCTGCACATGTTAGGGAGAGACTCTTGGCTGCAGCCCTGGAGAGTGGAGTGAGTGTGGGTGGGGGCCTGTGGGAAGCGGGGAGTGGGTAGGGCGGTGAGGGCTGGCAGGGCGCCTGGGCAGAGCTCGTGTGGTTTGGACTCTCAGGGAGTGGTTTTCCGGGTCTGAGCTGGAGGGCTGTGTAGAAGGGTGTCATCTTCGTGTTTTCCTCTCCAGGACACATGTGATGGGGAAGGGGTGAGGTGGGAACCACTGGGCACAGCAGCTCTGCCCTCTGATCCTGCGCTTTCTTCTGGAACAGTGAGGGCAGCCGCCCAGCCCTGTCCCACCACATCCCATGTTTCCCCTCCCACAGCGTATTGTCCACTCACTCACCTTCTCAAGGACCCCGACCACCCGACAGCCCCTCAGCTGCTCCAGGGCTGAGCTCAGCGTGCGGATGGGCCGGAGCCTCAGGCTGCTGAAACCCTGCAGGGGAGACAGGCCACATGCAGCCTCAGGGCCGGGCCCTCCTCAGCCATGGTCCCCTCACCAAGCCAAGGACAGGGACTTCTGGCTGCCAGGAGAGCAGTGCCAGAGGCCATCACGGGGAGATGCTAGCCTTTTCTTTTTTTGAGACAGAGTCTCACTCTGTCGCCCTAGGTAGAGTAGCGAGGTGTCACAGCTCACAGCAACCTCCAGCTCTGGGACTTAAGCGATTCTCTTGCCTCAGCCTCCCAAGTAGCTTGGACTACAGGTGCCCACCACAGCACCTGGCTATTTTTGTTGCAATTGCCACTGCTGTTTTAGCTGGCCGGGGCCGGCTTCGAACCCGCCACCCTTGGTATATGGGGCTGGCGCTCTATCCACTGAGCCACAGGTGCCGCCCAAGAGACGCTAGCCTTGACTAGCAGGCGGCCACACTGGTCCAAGTTGTCCAGGATACTTCTGCTCAGCCCTTGTCCTTAGGGAGGGCTGGGGAGTTCTTGGGGCTTCAGAAGCCCCCTCTAAAAAGCCTCATCTGCAGGGTGGGGGCAGAGATGCAACATGGGAACAGGTGGATTCAGGGAACATGGCTTGAGGACAAGCACCTGCTTTGGGGAAAGGCGCCCTTAAAAGAGGAAGTGGTGTTAAACAGAGCCCTTAAAAGAGTCCCAGGAGGGCTCATGTGCATTGGCCCACCTGTGGGATAAGTGTGTGTACATCTTCAACCCCTCCCGAGTGCTCTCTTGCTTAGGAAAAACCATATGGGAAGAGTCTCTGTGCACACTTGTGCACATGTGGGTGATGGGGTCTAAGTGCCAGTTCACAATAGAAGCAGGCTCTGGAGGCTGAGTGTGTACTCATGGAGGCGACCATGTGGAACTGTGTGCAAGCTTGGTAGGTGTGTATTTACACACATGTCAAGAGCTCTGTGAAGGAGCCCAACAGGACTGGAGATGATTCAGTATGAGTGTGAAAATGAGTGAACTGCGAGGGTGTGGGAGAGAGGAAGCCAGGAGAGCCGGGTCCAGCAGCCTGACTTTCACTCCCCACTGCCCAGCTCGCCTTGCAGCCCAGGCAGGCCTGTGGGTGTGGTGGCCTCAGCTCTCTCCCCTCAGAGCCCTCCTCCCCTCTGCAGGCCTTTGGGGAGGGTCCCCTCACCGTCCCAGGGCTGGCTCCACTGCCCAGTGTCCGCTGCAGGTGGCAGTTGAAGATCTCCTCTGCCCGTCGCAGGTACTTGGTAATTTTCAGCTTGACGGCCTCACATCGCTCCTTGTTGGGGTCGACTGTGGGGGACAAGGGTCACCAGGGCCCACCCTGCCCTACACCCTGGCCTTGGAGGGTTGGGCTACCCTTGCCCTCCATAGGGACAGCTCCTGCTTATAAGGCTGGTTCAGCAGATTCTGACCCTATGTCTGTTCTCAAGCCCCTCCTCTGGGGTGGGAGACCAGCAGGGGAGGAGGAAGGAAGCTGGCGGGGGAGGTTGGGAAGCATGGTCATCCCTCAGCCAACAGCATTTTACAGTTGGTACCCACCACCTCACTGGCCACCATCACACCCTGGGAAGGGACAGGGTGAGGATTTCCATGTCCATTTTTTCAGAGGAGACAGAAGCTTCCAGAGAGCACTGCTCTTCCATCTTGGATGCCCAGTGTGAAAAAGGCCAGGGTGTGGACCAGGATCAGAGGACAAAGGAATTCATTGCATATGCTGGAAGCCCAGGCTTGGAGGCATATCTCCAGCAGAAGGGTAGGAAGGGTGAGTCAGGGCCCTCGGAGGCCTGCAGGGATCTCCAGCTAGGGTCAGCACCAGCTCCACCTCTGACATGGAAGTGCCTTGCTCTGCCTGAGAGACCTCTGCCTTCACCATCAGGCCTTGGCAATTCCTTCTTTAGGACACCATCCATGCCTTCACCTGGACCACGTGTCCATCATTCTCCAGTGCTCAGTTAAGAGTTTCAACTTTTGGAAAATGCCTTATGCCAGCACAGTCTGGCTTCAGTTTCCCTCTTCTCTCCCTTCACTCCCTCCTCATTCCTCTTCCTATCTGGGATTATTACTGCCCATCACCAAATCCTCGGTCTCCCCCCCACCCTCCTAGAATGTAAGCGCCCCAGGGCAGGAGCCCAGCCTGGCTCCTGGGGCAGTCAGGTATAGGGGGCCAAGTACACAGCCTTTGAAGCCAAAGCTGTTCAAAGCCCAGCTCTGCCATTTGATAGCTGTGGAACCTTGGAAAAGCTATTTACCTGATCAATGCCTCAGTGTCCTCGTCCAGAAAATGGGAATAAAAAATAGTTCCTATATACTTGGGACTACATGCAACCACATATAAAGAAATTTCTAATACTGTGAGGCTCAAATGAGTTAATCTGAGTAAAGTCCTTAGGATGGTGCCCAGAATATAGGAACTGCTGAATAAATGCTGGCTATCATTACTGTCCTTCACAGAGGCCCTACAGGGCCAACACAGTGCTCTGCTCACCCAGTATGTGTAGACAGATGACAGGACAGCAGAATGGCAGGACAAGCCCTCAGTGGTCCTTCCCCACCTGCCCCCATCCCTTCTCAACCCTGGCCCTCACCATGTACACCACGGAGCAGCACGTCCACACCGTTCTGGTAGTGGTTGAAGGCCGCTTCATAGTCCTCACTAACATCACGCTCCAAGGCCAGCCGGATCTGCGTGGCTGCATCCACCAGGTAGTCACGCTTGGTCATGTCAGGTGCCCCCATGGCCACCAGGGTGTGAATCTACTCCAGGTACACGTGGGTCTGGGATTGTGTTCGTGAGCAGGGCTCAGTCTCCAGGCTGGGGCTGGGTAGGTACTCGCAGGCTACCAGGCTCATCGCTGCCCTGCGGCTAAGATCTGAAATGAGCAAATGTATTAGAGAGGCCCCAGGTGGGAGCACCCCAATTTCCTCCACTGAATATCTGGGGGACAAATATTCACCTCCAAAGGCCAGAGGGATCTGAGCTTCCAAAGGTATGCTCATTGGGCTCAGTGCTTGTAGCACAGTGGTTATGGCACCAGCCACATGCACAGAGGCTGGTGGGTTCGAACCTGGCCTGGGCCAGCTAAAAAACAATGACAACTGCAACAAAAAAATAGTCCGGCATTGTGGCAGGCACCTGCAGTCCCAGCTACTCAGGAGGCTGAGGCAGGAGAATCTCTTAAGCCCAAGAGTTTGAGGTTGCTGTGACCTGTGACGCCACAGTACTCTAGGAGGGTGACACAGTGAGACTCTGTCTCAAAAAAAACAAAAGTGTGTTCATTGATTGATCTAAATCCTTCCTAAGTGGTGGAAGTGACAGAATAATAACAGCTTAAGGCTCTGTTTTCCTTTCCATTCAAATTCAGCTCAGCAAGAACTTCTCAGCGCCTACCATTCTTGAGCGCTGGAGGGAGCTGAGGATGTCTGTGATCCAGAGCTGCCTTCCTGGGGCCTCCACAGAGCAAGGCTGGTGTCTTAACACACATTAAGCAGGTGGAGGCCCCATGCTCTGCCCCAGAGGCCGTTCCTCATGCTGTTCTCCTCGCCTTGCTCCTACTGTGGGAACAGCATTTATCCTTCCGGGTTCAGCTCAGTGGCACCTCTCCCAGTACGGTATGTGTGTTTGGTATCCCTTAGTCCTGGGGTCAGTTCGGTCAGTGAGTGAGGACCCCCCCCCCCCCATGGAAGCAGCAGCAAGTCAGGCACAGAGCTGGGCCTTTAAGGGGACGGCTGAGGGGCAGATTGGATGCTTCCTTGGATGGGTTAAATGAGAGAGGGCAGGGTGACTTAGTCCCAGGGCAGGAATAGTTCTGTCCTGCTGGCACTATCTTGAGAAGACCAGGAGGTCAGCCATGTGGCCTCCAAGGACCTGACAGCAATTCCTCCCTAGCAATGTGTGACACAGTTGGCCAAAAGGATAAGATCAATGGCTGCGGGAAAGGAAGGGGCCCAGAGATAGGCTGGTGGAGCTGCCTCTGCCCTCACTGCAGCCCGCTGCCACCTTTGCCCTTTCAGATCCCACCGGGAAGGGGCAGGGCCCGGAACTCCAACCCTAGGCCATTTCAGCCTCGGAAGACAGACGGAAGAGAAAACAGGATGGGTAGTGGGCCGGGGAGGGAAACCCTCATTCCTGGCCAGTAGGGACGGAACCCTGGCCAGGATGCGGGAGGTGAAAGGAGGCCGCACCCTTCTTGCTCGCCAGGCCCAGGCCAGCAAAGGGGGACTTGCAGCTCTGAGGCCTTGCTCTGCGGGGCGGGGAGGGAAGGGCGCCCAGGCCGCATGGGCCGGTCTAGGCTGGGCTGCCTGGGTCCGGCCGGCTGCCCAGACCACCTCGCTGGGCCGAGTCCAGCCTAGCCGCGCCTGGACACAGCAAGCGAGTCAGGGGAGAGGGCCCCTTGCCTGGGGAGGATGGAGGAGGAGCCGGGCAAACACCATACCTGCCCGAGCCTGGAGCTCGGTCCGCGGGGCCAAACCCGTCCCTGCCGCCACTGCCCCTTCAGCCCCGGCGGCGAGCCGGCAGCCGCGTTCCGCACCGCAGCCAGGTGCGGGCTCGGGCCGGCGCGGCCCGGCCATTGGCTGCAGATGAGCTCATCCTCCAGCGTTAGAATAAACCACCAATCACCGGCCGTCTCGGCTTCCTCCGGCCCTTAAGGCGCAGGGTCTGTGCAGGGAGGGCAGTGGGGGGCGGGTAGGAGGAGGGAGAGATGTGCAATCGCCCAGGGGTGCAGGGGACGCTGCGTCGGAAATCTAGGCTCGCCGACACAACCCATGCCACTTCTAGGACTTTTCTCATTCATTCCTTCATTCGTTTATTCTGTTATTTAGGGATTATGTACTGAGAGTCAGCTACACACGAGGAGCGAGATGTTGAGATGCGACGGCGGTGGACTAGACGGCTCTGCTCGCGTCCTCATGGTCCTCATGGGGTTTACAGTCTAGGGAGGGCACAAGGATTATACAATTAAACAACAGAGTTGGTATTTCATTTTGCTGACGGACTTATCACTGTTAGTATGCTATATAATTTACTTTTTTTGTTTGTTTGTTTTTAGAGACAGAGTCTCACTTTGTCACCCTTGGTAGAGTGCCATGGCTTCATGGCTCACAGCAACCTCCAGCTCCTGGGCTTAGGCCATTCTCTTGTCTCAGCCTCCCGAGTAGCTGGGACTACAGGCGCCTGCCACAACCCCCCGGCTGTTTTTTTGTTGCAGTTCGGCCAGGGCGGGGTTTGAACCCGCCACCCTTGGTATATGGGGCCGGTGCCCTACTCACTGAGCCACAGGCACCGCCCATGATTTACTTTTTTGTTTCTGTTTATTTTCTTTCCTACCCCCTAATGTAAGATCCACATGACCAAGGTGTGTCTGCTTTGTTCACTGCTGTATCCTAAGTGTGTAGAATAGTATCTGAAACATAGTATTGCTTAAATATTTACTGAATGAGTGAGTGAACTCTAAAAATGAGAAGGCATTCCTCAGAAGAAGAAACAATGCATGTAAATGCCTTAACAGACTAAGAGGGGAAAAATATCATTTGCTCATTAAGCATAAAGTCATTTGATAAAAGTTAGCACCTGTTCATGATAGAGACAACCTCTTAACTTGCTTAACAAACCTTAAACCAACTCAAGCAGAACACAATGAGAGAGAATGCAGGTGTTGGGGGTGAGGTGTAGGTCTCACAGGAAAGCCAATTCAGGGCAATGACCCTAAAAAGGGGAGGGACAGCCTTTACTTCTTAACCTATTAAAGGGTTATTTACCAGAAACTTAGAGCAAACATATGCAATGGTAGGCCATCAGAAGTGTTGCCATGGTGCAGCTGTCCCCTGGTATGTGTGGTAGGACCCCACTTTCCCACCCCTTTGGGATTTAGGCTTAAAGCCACTTGCTTTAAGATGCTATTGAACAGAACAGGTGTTGCTTCAGGGTGGAAGCTTCCAAATCCAATGCGTAATCATCTTGCCCCTTCCTCCTACCATAGTGTCATGGAAGCACTAATGGCGCAGAGCTTCCATCAGTCTGGATCTCTGAGAAAGTGAACATCCTCTACCACCACATAACTTGCATTGGTCATGAAATACGTGAGAAATAAACTTTTATTGCATTAAGTGACTAGATTTGGGATTGTTTGTTACTGCAGCAACTCTTGATCTATCCTGAATGATACAGTGTTTTCAGAAATGGGCCAATGCCTCTACTCTTCCTCAATGTACTAGAAGTTACAACTATTGTAATAAGAAATTAAAGACAAGCTGGGTGTGGTGGCTCATGCCTGTAATCCTAGCACTTTGGGAAGCCAACATGGGCAGATCACCTGAGCTCATAGCCTCATAGAGCAAGACCCCATCTCTAAAGAAAAAAAGAAAAAAATATCCAGGCATTGTGGTGGGTGCCTGTAGTCCCAGCTGCTTGGGAAGCTGAGGCAAGAGAATTGCTTGAGCTCAAGTGTTAGAGGTTGCTGCAAGCTATGATGCCACAGCACTCTACCAAGGGTGACAAAGTGAAACTTTGTCTCAAAAAAAAAAAAAAAAAAAAAGAAAGAAAGAAAGAAAGAAAAAGAAAAGAAATTAAAGACAGATAAGTTTAAAGATTGGAAAGGGATAGGCCAGATTTCCATGTTTCTGATGATGTGATAATGCACGTGGAAAATCCAAAAGCAATAATTGGTGAGTTCAGCAACGTAGCTGGACACAAATCAATATTAGCAAATCAATAGCTTTCCTATATAACAGCAGTAACAATTTGAAATGCAATAATAATTTTAAAGTAGCATTTGTCGGGTGGTGCCTGTGGCTCAAAGGAGTAGGGCACCGGTCCCATAAGCCGGAGGTGGCAGGTTCAGACCCAGCCCCGGCCAAAAACCACACACACACACAAAAAAAATAATAAAATAAAGAACATGGTATCCTTTAAAAAAAAATAAATAAAAATAAATAAATAAAATAGCATTTGTCACAGTAAACAAACTATGAAAGACTTAGTAATGAACTAAGCAAAAATATATAAGACCTTCATGAAGAAAACAATAGGATTGTAGTAAAGGATGCAAAAAAGGCCTATAGCTCAGCGGCTAGGGCACCAGCCACATACACTGGAGCTGGCAGGTTTGAATCCAGCCCAGGCCTGCCAAACAACAATGACAATACAAATTACAACCAAAAAATAGCCAGGCATTGTGGTGGACGCCTGTAGTCCCAGCTACTTGGGAGGCCGAGGCAAGAGAATCTCTTAAGCCCAAGAGTTTGAGGTTGCTGCGAGCTATGACACCATAGCAATCTACCGAGGGTGACATACCAAGACTCTGTCTCAAAAAAAAGGGCAGCGCCTGTGGCTCATCAAGTAGGGTGCTGGCCCCATATACCAAAGGTGGCGGGTTCAAACCAAGCCTTGGCCGAACTGCAAAACAGGAAAATAGCCGGGCGTTGTGGCGGCTGCCTGTAGTCCCAGGTACTCTGGAGGCTGAGGCAAGAGAATCGCCTAAGCCCAGGAACTGGAGGTTGCTGTGAGCTGTATGATGCCACGGCACTCTACTGAGGGTGATAAAGTGAGACTCTGTCTCTACAAAAAAAAAAAAGAAGAAGAAGAAGAAGAAGAAGATGCAAAAAAGACCTGAATAAATGGAGAGATGTGTTCAAGAATGGGACAACTTAGGGACTGGGCAAGGTGGCTCATGCCTGTAATTCTAACACTCTGGGAGGTTGAGGTGGGTGGATTGCTTAAGTTCACGGGGTCGAGACCAGCCTGAGCCAGAGGGAGACCTCATCTCTAAAAATAGCCAGGCATTGTGGTGGGTGCCTGGTAGTTCCAGCTACTTGGGAGGCTGAGGCAAGAGAATCGCTTGAGCTCATGAGTTTGAGATTACTGTGAGATATGATGCCACATCACTCTACTGAGGGTGACAAAGTGAGACTCTGCCTCCAAAAAAAAAAAAAAAAAGAAAGAAAGAAAAAGAATGGGGCAACTATCATTGTAAAGACGTTGATTCTCTCCAAATTAATTTAAAACTTTAGTGGAGGGCCAGGCGCGTGGCTCACACCTGTAATCCCAGCACTTTGGGAGGCCTAGGTGAGTGGATCACCTGAGCTCACAAGTTCAAGACCAGCCTGAGCTAGAGTGAGACCCCATCTCTAAAAATAGCTGGGCGTTGTGGTGGGCACCTGTAGTCCCAGCTACTTGGGAGACTGAGGTAAGAGAATCACTTGAGCCAAGAGTTAGAGGTTGCTGTGAGCTATGATGCTACGACATTCTACCAAGGGCAACAAAGTGAGACTGTCTCAAACAAAACAAAACAAACTTTAATGGAATCTCAATCAAAATCCCAAACGGACTCTTCATAGAACTTGACAGAATGCTTCTAAAATTTATATGTCCAGGGTGGCACCTGTGGCTCAGTCGGTAAGGCACTGGCCCTATATACTGAGGGTGGCGGGTTCAAACCCGGCCCCAGCCAAACTGCAAAAAATAAAAATAAAAAAATAAAAATAAAATTTATATGTCCATTCGTTCACTCAATAGAATCTTATAAAGCACCTATTATGGGTCCAAAGCTGTTCTAGGTGTTGGGGATACAGTAGTGAACACAGAATCCTTATCTTAAGGAAGCTTTCATTCTAAAAGAGAAAAATGATTATGAATACATAAGCATATAGATACATAATAGCTTATGGTGATTATACAGTATATATAAATGTGCAACAATTACCCCTTGACCAGAAACAAACAGTAGGGGTTAGAAGCTTGATGTACCAGATGTAAAGTCATACCTATTATACAGCTACAGATTTTTATTTTCTTTCTTTCTCTCTTTCTTTCTTTCTTTCTTTCTTTCTTTCTTTCTTTCTTTCTTTCTTTCTTTTTTTTTAGAGTGAATCTTACTCTGTTGCCATAGGTTAGAAAGCTATGGTGTCAGCCTAGCTCACAGCAACCTCAAACTCGTGGGTTCAGGAGATCCTCCTTCCTCAGCCTCCTGAGTAGCTGGAACTACAAGCACCTGCCACAACGCCAGCTAATTTTTCTATTTTTAGTACAGACGAGGTCTCACTCTTGCTCAAGCTGTTCTCAAATTCCTGAGCTCAAGTTATCTTCTTGCCTCAGCCTCCCAGAGTGCTAGGATGACAGGCATGAACCACTTCACCTGGCCTTTTTATTTTATTTTTTTCTTTTTGAGACAGGTTCTCATTCTGTTGCTCAGGCTAGAATGCAGTGGCATCATCATAGCTCACTATAACCTTGAACTCTTGGCCTCAAGCAATCCTCTGGCTTCAGCCTCTCAAGTATCTAGGATTATAGGCACACAACACATACACAGCTAATATTTTATTATTATTATTGTTTTTTTTTTGTAGTTTTGGTCAAGGCCAGGCTTGAACCTGCCACCCCCTGTATATGCGGCCGGCGCCCTACTCCTTGAGCCACAGGCACTGCCCTATTTTATTATTTTTTGGAAAGATGGAGTTTCACTATTGCCCAGGCTATGACACTACAGTTTTCTTCTTTTTTAGAGACAGAGTCTCACTTTATCGCCCTTGGTAGAGTGCTGTGGCGTCACATAGCTCACAGCAAGCTCCAACATCTGGGCTTAGGTGATTCTTTTTTTTTTTGAGACAGAGCCTCAAGCTGTCGCCCTGGGTAGAATGCTGTGGCATCACAGCTCACATCAACCTCCAATTCCTGGGCTCAAGCGAGTCTCTTGCCTCCGCCTCCCAAGTAGCTGGGACTACAGGCACCCACCACAACGCCCAGCCATTTCTTGGTTGCAGCCATCATTGTTGTTTGGCGGGCCGGGCTGGATTCGAACCTGCCAGCTCAGGTGTATGTGGCTGGCGCCTTAACCCGTTGAGCCACAGGCGCCGAGCCGGCTTAGGTGATTCTCTTGCCTCAGCCTCCCGAGTAGCAGGGACTACAGGCGCCACCCTGCTATTTTTTTTTTAGCCAGTGCCCGGCTATTTTTTTTTTTTTTTTTTTTTGGTTTTGCAGTTCGGCCAGGGCAGAGCTTGAACCCGCCACCCTCGGTATATGGGGCCGGCACCCTACTCTCTGAGCCACAGGCGCCACCCTGACACTACAGTTTTAAAAAACAGATGGCATTAGTGAGTACCAATAGGTTAAATAATAAAGTAGAATCCAAAACCAAACTCATGCTTCTAGGAAGATGTGACATAGGATAAAAGAGGCATTTCAAGCCACTGGGTCAAGGATGAATTCTTCATAAAAGGCATTGAGATAATTGACTCAACTTACTGAAAAAAAATTGATCCCAGCACTTGGGAGGCCGAGGCGGGTGGATTGCCCTGAGCTCATGGGTTGGAGACCAGCCTGAGCAAGAGTGAAACCTCGTCTCAAAGAAATAGCCAGGCGTTGTGCATATGTAGTCCCAGCTACTCGGGAGGCTGAGGCAAGAGGATCGCTTAAGCCCAAGAGTTTGAGGTTGCTATGAGCTATGATGCCACAGCACTCTACCAAGGGCAACAAAGTGAGACTCGGTCTCAAAAAAAAAAAAAAAAAACAAAACTTTCGATCCCTATACTATACTATATTAAAAAAATCAATCTAAGTATAACAATCTCAAATTTTTGGAAGAACATGTCAAATAATAGTATTATGATCTATAGGTAGAGAGTGCCTTTTAGACCAGGTGTGGTGGCTTGCGCTATAATCCACTCTGGGTGGCCAAGTCAGAAAGGCCTCTGGAGGTCAAGAATTTGAGACCAGCCTGAGCAAGAGAGAGACCCTATCTCTACTAAAACCAGAAAAATCAGCCAGGTGTGGTGGTGGGCACCTGTAGTCTTAGCTACTACAGAGGCTGAAGTAGGAGGATGACTTGAACCCAGGAGTTTGAGGTTGCTGTGAGCTAGGCTGATGCCACAGCACTCTACCCAGGACGACAGAATGAGCTCTGGAAAGGAAGGGAGGGAGGGAGGGAGGGAGGGAGGGAGGGAGGGAGGGAGGGAGAGAGGGAGGAAAAAAAAGAAAGCGCCTTTTAAAGTTTTCTGGTGGGGAGAGGAATGTAAATGGATATATTTTGGAGAGCGATTTCTTAGAACAATTTGAAATGGAAATAAAGGTTGAGTAGCCCTTATTTGAAATGCTCTACATCAGAAGGTTTTTGGATTTCAGATATTTTCAGAGTTTGGAATATTTGCACATACATAATGAGACAGAATTTTGTGTTTAGACTTGGGAATGGGACCGAAGTCTAAACACAAAATTCACTTATATTTCATATACGTCCTATACACGTAGCCTGAAGTGTATTTAAACTATATTTTAAAAAATTTTGTGCTTAAATCAAAATTTTGACGGTTTTACCTGCAACTCATCATTACATGAGATCAAGTATGGAATTTTCCACTTGTAGCATCATGTTGATGCTTTAGATTTTGGGGCATCTTGGATTTCAGATTTTCAAATTAGGGATCCTTAACCTGTACACATCATCTGTCAATTCTACTTCTAGATATTTAATCTAGAAAAACACTTGCCCAGATGCATAAAGATATATCTGAATATTCATTATGGCATTGCTTGCAATATTAAGAAATGGAATAAATTCCAAATATAGTATTATATGTAATCTCAAAAGGAAAAGGAAATAAGATGTGGAATATTCATGTATTGAATTATTACTCAGCATTTTAAAGTAATAAACCAGAACTAAATCTATGGTTTGAACATGTACAGATCTCAAAATCAAGGCCAGGCGTGGTGGCTCACACATGTAATCCTAGCAGACTGGGAGGTTGAGGCGTGTGGATTGCTTGAGCTCGGGAGTTTGAGACCAGCCTGACCAAGAGCAAGACCTCATCTCTAAAAAATAGCCGGGCGTTGTGGTGGGAGCCTCGAGTCCCACCTACTTAGGAGGCTGAGGCAAGAGAATGGCTTGAGCCCGAGTTTGAGGTTGCTGTGAGCTATGATGCCATAGCACTCTACTGAGAGTGACAAAGGGAGACTCTGTCTCCAAAATAAAAAAATAAAAAAGATCTCAAGGCTCGGAGCCTATAACTCAGCAGCTGGGGCACCAGCCACATATACCAGGGTTGGCGTGTTCGAACCCAGCCAGGGCCTGCCAAACAACAATAGCAACTGCAACAAAAAAATAGCCAAGTGTTGTGGCAGGCGCCTATAATCTCAGCTACTTGGGAGGCTTAGGCAAGTGAATCGCTTAAGCCCCAAAGTTTGAGGTCGCTATGAGATGTGTCACCATGTCACTATACCAAGGGCAACATAATGAGACTCTGTCTCAAAAAAAAAAAAAAAAAAATCTCAAAAGCATATTTTTGAGTAAAAACATGCCAATCAGTTATCAAATGGCACCTAGCATAAGATGCCATTTATATTTATATACTTTAAAATATATACCAAAATAATACTACCTATTATTTATACATGATGGTATATCAGTTAGGATTCTCCAGAGAAACAGACCCAATAAGGGATTATGAAAGCAGAAGGGGAGCCAGACCCAATGTGACGGGGAGGGGTGATTGGAATTTTCCACTTGTGGCATCATGTTGATGCTGGAGCATCAACATGCTAAGGAAGTGATTTTAGCCGAGTTACAGATGATGCATGGATTAGTCAACGAAGTTGGGAAGAGAAAGCGATTTCCTGGCATGAGCAAAGGCCTCAAGGAGGCACTACCAATTCCAGGAATGGATGGAGAAAAGACAAGTGTGTTGGACCTTAGAGAAAAACAGTGACACAAGATGAAGCTGAAAAGAGGGGGCAGGGGAGGAGGAGCAGTCTGAATTCATGGAATCTTCCAGGCTGAGGGAAGGGCTGGGAGTTTTATTCTAAGAGCAATGCATGCTGCTAAAATGAAAATTGAAAACACTGACTGGGAAGTCCCCGTAGTCACTTTAGCAAGGGCTGTGTCATGGTAGTGAGTGGAAATGCAAAGGGAGACACTGAAAGTGTAGACATCTTGGCAGTGCCTGTGGCTCAGGGAGTAGGGTGCTGGCCCAACATGCCAAAGGTGGTGAGTTCAAACCTGTCACTGGCCAAAAAGTGCAAAAATAAATAAATAAGTAAAATGAAAGTGTAGACATCTCTTTCAACACATGTGGATGAGAAGCACAAAACCAGCGGAGCGAGATCAGGGTAGGGAGAATGTGCAATTGAGGAATGGATATGACTGTTTGCTTTGCTTCCTTCCTTTCCTTTCCTTCCTTCCTTCCTTTCTTTCCTTTCTTTCTTTTCTTTCGTCTCACCCCGTCCCCCTCCGTAGAGTGCTGTGGCATAACAGCTCACAGCAACCTCCAACTCCTGGGCCTAGGCGATTCTCCTGCCTCAGCCTCCCTAGTAGCTGGGACCACAGGCGCCCGCCACATCGGCTGGCTATTTTTTGGTAGCAGTTGTCATTGTTATTTGGCGGGCCCGGGCTGGATTCGAACCCGCCAGCTCTGGTGTATGTGGCTGGTGCCCTAGCCACTTGAGCTACAGGCGCTGAGCCTGCGGCTGTTTCTGTTTCTACAATGGGAAAGAGTTCTGCACAAAAACACAAAGATGTTTATCATAGCATTGTTTATTATAACAAAAAAGATAATCTATCCAGAAAGAGATCCATTAATAAAATTATGGAATATCCAAATGATGCAATACAATTCATTACTTAAAAATCATATCGTATCACAACTGCCAAGATGTGGAATCAACAAAGTGCCCATCCGCACGCGAATGGATTAATAACCTGTGGTATGTGTACACCATGGAATACTATTCAGCCATTAAAAATAGAGCCTTTACATCTTTTGTATTGACCTGGATGGAGTGGGAGAACATTCCACTTAGTAAAGTATCACAAGAATGCAAAAGCAAGTATCCAATGTACTCAATACTAATATGAAACCAGTAGATGAACAAAAACATACCCACACAAGAGAAAAATATAATTAAACTCAAGTTTGGGGGAGGGGGGAGGAAGGAGAGGGAAAAGGAAGGAGGGAGGGATCAAAGGGGAGGAGGGAGGGAGAGTGGTGTGCTCTCACCCAACAGGCACACCCCACAGGGTGGGGGGCACAAGTACAACTTGGACTCTAGTGAACAAACGCAAACAATGTAACCTAATCCTCCGTACCCTCATATAAATCTGAAATTTAAAAATATCATATTGCAGAAGAATATCTAATGTCATGGGGAAATGTCTACAATATATGTTTTAAGTTTAAAAAACAAGTTACAAACTAACAGATGTGTTATGATCTCATTTTGGTATCAGAAATTAAGTATATGCGGCAGGATGTATTCTTCACCTCTCCCTCCATCCCTATCTTGGCCCCTGGTGGGGATGGTGGTGCTAAAGTCTTTTGACATAACAAAACATAATGAAAGTTTTTCAAAGAGATGTGACCCACTTTATCAAAAGAGAGATTCCATCTGCCTTATTATGCTCCACATGGGGACAGATGAGGATCTGGGAGCTGGGGAGCTGGGATCTGGCCACAGTCACTCTCCCAGGATGGAGCTGGGATCTGGCCCCCCAGAAGCTTCTGTACTAAAGCTTAAAAAAAAAAAAGTATTGCTTATTCTCTGGATTTTGGAAGAATCTGTGATAGATTATAAGAAACATTTTGGGGGGGAGTATTGAAGGAAGATTTAGATTTTATCTGAAACAAGAGGCTGGATTTTTTTCTTTTTAGAGAAGAGGTCTTGCTCTGTCATCCAGGCTAGAGTGCAGTGGTGCGATCATAGCTCCCTGCAGCCTCCAACGCCTGCACTCAAGCCTCCCAGGTAGTTGGGACTATAGGTGTGTGCCATTATTATTGACAAGTGGCTGCATTTATTGCTTGCCTAAGCAAGGGAGAGCTGTACGTGCAAGGTACAGTGTCTCTGAGCAAAGCAGAGAATTAATTCCATACAGGATTGGGGGAAATGTGGAGTTAGGGTCAGCTTTCATTGGTTGATCATTTCATTGGTTGATTGGTGGCCTAGAGGCACAGTCATTGGAGAGAGTCTGTTGTTGGCTGATTACTCTAAGAACATAGGGCTATTACTAATTGTGTAGTTTCAGCAATGTGCTTACTGCAACAAGTGGCCATATAAACCAGGTTTATAACTGGTTCTAAGAATTACTTGTTACCATAGCCAGACAACAATCAGTCTTTTTCTAAGAGGATGGGAATGTTTTATTCTTAGGGGGAGGGGGGAATGGCAGATAAATCTACACATACACAAAGATGAAGGTCTCAGCCCATGTGTAAACTTTGCTGTGTACCTAATCTTGATTGGCTAGAGTTGGTTTCTAAAGAAAGATCCCAGGCTTGGCGCCTGTAGCTCTGCAGCAGGGCACCAGCCACATACACTGGAGCTGGAGGGTTCGAATCCAGCCCAGGCCTGCCAAACAACAAGGACAATTACAACAACAACAAAAATAGCCAGTTGTTGAGGTGGGCGCCTGTAGTCTCAGCTACTTGGGAGGCAGAGGCAAGAGAATCACATAAGCCCAAGAGTTTAAGGGTATATGTGAAACTTACTAAATGCAGAATATAAATGTCTTCATATAGTGAAAAAAAAAAAAAAAAAGCCCAAGAGTTTGAGGTTGCTGTGAGCTGTGACACCACGGCACTTTCCTGAGGGCAACATAGTGAGACTCTGTCTCAAAAAAGAAGAAAGATTCCAAAGGCCCAGAGCCTCCTGGCTTTGGATGAGACAGGAGCCATACCCCTCCTCCACCTCTCCACCCCTTCCAAGTTTGGCATTTCCAGTTGATCCAGGAGGACAGCTCCAGGATGTGGCCCCAGGTTCCCACTGAGCCTTCCATCTCTCCTGCTGGTGACCTCCATGACTCCTCAGCCCAGCACACATGTGAACCTGAGACCTCCCCTTCTGCAGCCACAGCCAGCTGTCAGCCCAACCGCCAGAATTCCTCAGGCAGATTTCTCACCCTCTCAGGACTTCCTTCCAGCTTGTTTGGCAAATGAGAAGAGTTCAGGAGGTTTGGGAGAGGATTGTGGCTGAGAGAGCTTTGAAGGGGATATGGAGCTAATGAGAAAGGGTATCAGCATTCCATTCTAAACCTTTGGGCCCCATGGGGGGCATTAGGTGGCTCATGCCTGGAAACAGCCAGCACCATGGCTCCTGTTACTGTGTTGCCATGTGGCAACTCCTAGGCGGCCCAGGCTGGCTGGCAGGGCAGGGCCTTAGAGGAGAGAGAAGGGAAAGGCTGAGAGCATGGGGGTGGCAGTGGGGTCTCTCCCATGCTGAGTCCTACTGAGGACCTCAGGTCCAGGTGTGCAGTGACCTTGCAGAGGAGCTGACTCTACAGAGCATCTCAGTGAGAGGTCACTATGGTGTCAGCTCTCGTCAAGCCACCCAGGCAACACCTCTCTGTGGACCCAACTCTGTGAGGGAGTCCTCCCTCCTCCCTGCCTGACTGGCCTGATAGTGGTTTCCCTGGTAACAAAGTTCCCTCAGGGGACAAGGAACACCACCTTTTTGGCCTGGAGTCTGTGGGGTGGGTTCTTCTTGATTTTGGTCATAGCCAAGGTCATGGGGAGGAGGAGTGCCCTGGGCTTCCCTCAGGAAAGGGAAGGGTCAGGCTTCTGTCGGAAAACAGCTGCTGGGCCCTGATGCTGACCGACAGCCATCTTCCCACACCAAGGCCCTGTCCTGTCACCTCCCTGCTAGAGCCTTGATTTCCCACAGAGTCTATAGCGCTCTCTCTGCTGGCCCACCCGACCCACCTCCAGATGGTCTGGCTCCCCCTCCTCAGGCTGGGGCACACAGAGTCCTCTTCTCTCCCTCCCTGCCTCCCACCCCTGCTCGCCATCCTGGGGAAGAGGCCATGTGGGGAGGTGTCAGATCTGGACTCAGTGCCCCTCAGTCACTTGCTGGTCAACTTAAAAATTCAACTCATTTAACTTATGTGGCTTGGGACAAGCCTCAACCTCACCTTCTTCATTTGTAAAACAAGGAGGTAGAAACAAATTATTTGTAAATTTTCTCTCAGTTCTGAATTCCAAGATCATATTGCATTCTTATTTAAACAGGGCCCCCCCACCTGGAACACCCTCACTCTCCTCACAGTCCCCAGGACCCCACCACCTGGAACACCCTCACTATCCTCACAGTCCCCAGTGCCCCGCCACCTGGAACACCCTCACTATCCTCACAGTCCTCAGGGCCCCGCCACCTGGAACACCCTCACTCTCCTCACAGTCCCCAGGACCAGCCCCCACCTGGAACACCCTCACTCTCCTCACAGTCCCCAGGGCCCCACCACCTGGAACGCCCTCACTCTCCTCACAGTCCCCAGGACTCCTCCCCCACCTGGAACACCCTCACTCTCCTCACAGTCCCCAGGACCCCCCCCACCTGGAAAACCCTCACTTTCCTCACAGTCCCCAGGGCCTGGGCTCCCACCTGGAACACCCTCACTCTCCTCACAGTCCCCAGGGCCCCGCCACCTGGAACACCCTCACTATCCTCACAGTCCCCAGTGCCCCGCCACCTGGAACACCCTCACTATCCTCACAGTCC
>CAUYRH010126358.1:0-15309 GCA_963574655.1 Perodicticus potto
ACTTGAAATCTCTCCCTCTACCAGGAGCTTTGGTGTTTTCTGTATTCTTTTCTGTAAATCAATTCTGTCTTACCACGGAGGGGTGGGGGGGAAATAATGTAATGAAGAATAATAAAATACATATATTTGAAATCAAAAAAATAATGGTTAAGATGATAAAGTTTGTGTTATGTTATTTTACCACAGTTAAAAATAATAATAGGCCGGGCGTGGAGGCTCATGCCTGTAATCCCAGCACTGTGGGAGGCCGAAGCGGGTGGATTTCCAGTGCTCACAGTGTTCGAGACCAGCATAAGCATGAGTGAGCCAGAGTGTAAGACCCTGTCTCTTCCACCAGGAAATAACACCGCCAGGCGTTGTGGTGGGCGCCTGTAATCCCAGCTACTTGGGAGGCAACTGGCAAGAGGAATCACTACAAGCAAGGATAATGTAAAAAAAAAAAAAAACAACAAGGAAACTAAGAAGAGTGCAAGCCAACTGAAATTAAAAGCAAAAATAATAATAATAATAATAAAAATATCTTTGCCAGCCAGGCACAGTGGCTTACACATATAATCCCGGCATACTGGAAGGCTGAAACAGGATGATCATTTGAGGCCAGGAGCACAAGACTGGCCCAGGCAAGATAGTGAGACCCCATCTCTACTAAACAAAATTTTAAAAAATTAGCCAGGTGCAGTGGCATAACGCCAGTAGTCCCAGCTACTCAAGAGGCTTAAACAGGCAGATTACTTGAGCTTAGGAATTATAGTGAACTATGATCAGGCCACTGCACTTTACCTTTCCTGGGTGACATGACAGAGACCCTGTCTCTAAAAAAATTAAGTTAAAATTTTTATTTCCAAATGTTTTTTTACTTTTTTTTTTTTTTTGAGACAGGATCTTACTCTGTTGACCAAGATAAAGTTCAGCATCACAATCATATTCACTGCAACTTTGTGAGCTGAAAAGAACCTCCTGCCTCAGCCTCCCAAGTACCTGGGATAAGAGGCATGTACCCCTATCTCCGTTTCCTAAAGTGCTAAGATTACAGGCGGAAGCCACCTCGCCCGGCCTTTTTAACTTATTTAATACCCAAGAATGGGGAGCTGCATTGTCTTAGGCACTGCTCTGGGTTTTTATGTAGAAAGTATTAATGTAATAGGTTTAACGATGATTAGTGAATTAAAACTGGGGTTTTTTTGTTTGTTTGTTTTTTTGAGACAGAGTCTCACTATGTCACCCTCAGTAGAGTGCTGTGGCATCAAGCTCACAGCAACCTCAAACTCTTGGGCTCAAGTGATCTCTTGCCTCAGCCTCCCAAGTAGCTAGGACTACAGGTGCCCACCACAATGCCCAGCTATTTTTTGGTTGCAGTTGTCATTGTTGTTTAGCTGGCCAAGCTAGGTTCGAACCTGCCAGCCTCAGTGTATGTGGCTGGCACCATAACCACTGTGCTATGGGTGCTAAGCCCTGAGGGTTTTTTTTTCTTTAACAATAATTATTATGATGTCAAAAATGACCACAGAAAGAATGATCCAAATTTGTGTTTCCATTCCAATAACGCACCTGCCCCAGGTCCAAGGTGAGGTTGATTTTGTTGTACTGTGTGCCTGAGGAGAGAGGCGGGCTTTGCCACCAACGCTCAGATCCATCGATTGCACTGGTGACTGGATGTGCTTTCCTGGGGTCCTCAGAATTGCAGTAGTCACAGAACTGGCCCTGAAAAACAAGGTCCTTTTCTTACTTTCAAGCAATTTTTTTTAATTAATTTAATAAAAGAGGGAACCAAACAAAGACTGCTTTATATAGCTTAGAGATGTCAGCTGTTAAAATTAATTATAACGTATTCCAAAGACCAGTAAGGCTTTCTCTTTTTCATAAACCATATCAGTAGTTTTAGACCTCTGTCCACCATGTTTCTAGGATAGACATCATATTTACCTTCCACATGTATGGCTTTGTTTTTCTTGCTTCATACCATACTTCAACAAGAGCCTGTCCTAATGTTTCCTCTTCTACAAATCCACTTCATCTTGAAATCCACCTCTGTGCAATGCTGTGCAAGGCACTGGGATAAAAGGGGCACCTGCCCCCAGACCCCATGGAGAAAATAAGTGTACAAATATCCCCCAGGGAAGCAGGGTGTGCCACGTGCCTCTGGAGAAGCAGTTCTCGACCTTCCTAATCCCGTGACCCTTTAATACAGTTCCCCATGTTGTGATGACCCCCAACCATAAAATTATTTTCATTGCTACTTCATAACTGTAATTTTGCTACTGTTATGAATCGTAATGTAAATACCTGATACACAGATATCAGGTCGTCTTAGGCAAACCCTGTGAAAGGGTCATTTGACTCCCAAAGGTCGTCGCAACCCACAGGTTGAGAACCGCTGCTCTAGAACATACGACTGCTGTGGTCAAGGGCAGTGGACATTCCAGGGTGGCAGAGGTGGCATCTCAGCTGCCTGCGAGAATGGGACCCGTTTGTGAGCTGCTGACTGGGACAGTCATCTAGAGGAGGACCCAGCATGGGCAAAGGCCAAGAGGCCAGCTGGTCCAGACTGACACAAGTAGTGAAAGATGAGCCTTGCAATGTACATGAGGGAAACCAGGCTGGCGGTGAACAGCACAGTGAGAAGCCAGGAATTAATCCAGTCGGTAAATGGTGTCCATTTTTACCTAGAGTGGTATCTGCTCGGTACTATAATTTCTAACTCCTTAGGGAGTTACTCTTTTTTGGTGGGCAGATTTTTTTTTTGATTGTTTTTTCATGTTGTTTTTCATTACTGCGTAATTTCATAGCCTTTTACCATGTAAAAAGGAGAATAGGTCAGGTGTGGTGGCTCAGGCCTGTCATCCCAGCACTTTGAGAGGCTAAAGCAGGAGGATCGGTTGAGCCTAGAAGTTTGAGATCAGCTTGGGCAATAGACCGAGTCCCCATCTCTAAAAAAAATAAAAATTAGCCAGGTGTGTGGTGGCCTATACTCTCAGCTACTCAGGAGGCTGAAGTGGAAGGATTGCTTAAGCAATGATGGCACACTGCACTCCAGACTGGGCAACAGAGACATCCTGTCCCCGCCAAAAGTAGGATGGGCACTGAGGCTCATGCCTATAATCCTAGCATTCTGAGAGGCAGAGGCAGGAGGATCTCTTGAGGTCAGGAGTTTGAGACCAGCCTGAGCAAGAGTAAAACCCTGTTTCTACTAATAATAATAGGAAAAATTAGCTGGGTGTGGTGGCTGATGCCTGTAGTCCTAGCTACTTGAGAGGCTGAGGCAGGAGAACCCAGAAGTTTGAGGTTACGGTGAGCTACGATCACATCCTGCTCTCTAGCTGGGTGACAAGTGAGACTCAGACCCCTCCCCCCAAAAAATGTAAAAACTAAAATAAAATAAAAAATTGAACATAGTTCAATGTTGAATATATCTTAACTAGGTCAAGGGGATCATGCTTACCCAGAGATGGCCTTCACACACGGAACTACTCTGTTCTCAATGTAAATTATTGTAGAGTATAACCACACATAGGACAGGAATAATGAAGCGAACTTGTGGCCTTCCCAGAATGTACTGTGACAAAGAGGTAGCTCTGGCCCTGGTTCAGCAGTTTAAAAGTTAATTCTTTTGCAGTTTTTTTTTTTGTTTTGTTTTGTTTTTTAGCAGGGGCCGGGTTTGAACCCACCACTTCTGGTGTAAGGGGCCGGTGGTGGCCTACTCCTACTCCTTTGAGCCACAGGCGCCGCCCAAAAAGTTAATTCTTAAAGGTTCAAATAAATGATCAAATTCTTAAATTTGAGAATTAAATGATCAGATCTAAGAACGAAATGATCAAATTCTTAAATTTGATCTTGGTATGTAACAAAATGGGTGACCAAAATGTTTTCATCTAGTATACAAAAAATGGTTTTTTCATACATGGTGAGATATCTCTATAGACCTTTAGCTTTGGACATTATATAAAAATATTTACATAACGCAGAAGCAGCATGTTGGGGGGTATGTGGCCCCATAAGTCCATGAGGTCAGAGACCATGTGTTTCTTGTTCCTGGCTCGGTCACTCCTGCCCAACACATTGCCTGGCACATGATAGAAACTCAACAAAGGAGTAATTGCATCAGAAATTTTGCAAAGATTTTCAATTCTTCCTATAAAATTTCTTATTATAGTAAGGGGCTTAATTAATAACTTTTTAAGGTAGGCCATTCAAATATTTATAACTAGTATTTTTCCCTTTGGCAATATTTATTTTTCCCATCTTTCCCCCTAGAGAATATTTTATCAGTTTAATTATTTGATGAAGTAATTAAATTTTTATTCTTTGAACTTTGGAAGATTTACATCAAGTTAGAAGAAAATTTCTTCTAAAAATGTGGAAGCTTATGATTTATATTTATCTCCTTCTCCATAGGGTAGACAAGAGGATTGGAGATGACTTTTCCGTGGTTATAGTGATTCTCAATTTCAAAATAATAATAGTAATTAAAATGAACATTCAGGGAGGCTCCTGTGGCTCAGTGGATAGGGTGCCAGCCCCATGTACCAAGGGTGGCAGGTTCGAACCTGGCCCCAGACAAACTGCAACAAAAAAAATAGCCGGGCGTTGTGGTGGGCACCTGTAGTCCCAGTTACTCAGGAGGCTGAGGCAAGAGAATAGCCTAAGCCCAGGAGTTGGAGGTTGCTGTGAGTGGTGATGCCATCGCACTCTACTGAGGGCGACAGAGTGAGACTCTGTCTCTAAAAAGAAATAATAGTAATAAAAATAAAATGAACATTCATAAAGCACTACTATACACTGGACATTTTCACATTTCATACTAAGGTTATTATCACCTCTGTTTTGCAGATGAGGAAACAGAGTAGAGAAGTTACATAATTTTTCTAAGAATCACACAACTGGCAAATGATAAACCCAAGAGCCAGGGGTAACATGTTAACCACTACCCTGTAACCGCTTCCCCGGTCTTACAGCTGCAACTCGGATTTGTTATACACCTGTGGATATTTCCTGGAATCAGTTTCAAATGGTAGCCTTCACGATAGCCTGAAAGCCATAGTTCCAAGACCTCTTAGAATCCTCTCTTCATTCCTACCGAAGCCCTAGGCCTTCTGCAGCTCCAGATAAAACGATGCATATCATTTAGCAGACTGGGTAAGAACACAGGCTCAGGAAGTTTAGCACCTACTAATCCTGTGATCAAAGGGCTAATTACTAAAATGTGCATTTTGAGAGTGCACAATAAATAATTTGCAAGTACACATTAAAAAAATAATTTTACAGTCAAGAGAGCATCACAGTTATACAGGTTAGTGTCAACACTGAGCTTTGGGAGTTTGACTGATATAATAGAAAAATAAGTTAAAAGTGATTTCCTAGCAGTGAACTTTGCTCAGGTAATAAAAATGAGTCAGACTTTCTGTTTATTTCTACACGTCACTGGAAAAAACCTTAACAGCAAAGAGTGTATAAAAACAACTTATTGGGTAAATAATGCCAGAGATGGTATTTTTTGGATTAACTGTGTATTAGCCAAAGTTAGGGGATACTTTTTGGCCATAAAAAATAAGTTCTCACAGGATGGCACCTGTGGCTCAGTGAGTAGGGCGTCGGCCCCATATACCGAGGGTGGTGGATTCGAACCTAGCCCTGGCCAAACCACAACAAAAAAATAGCCGGGCGTTGTGGCAGGTGCCTATAGTCCCAGCTACTCGAGAGGCTGAGGCAAGAGAATTGGCTAAGTCCAAGAGCTGGAGGTTGCTGTGAGTTGTGGTGCCATGTGTTGCCTCTACGGAGGGCAACAAAGTAAGACTGTCTCTAAAAAAAAAAAAAAATTAAATTAAAAAATAAGTTCTAACGAAGATACGACAAGCTTAAGTTGAAATTAGCAAGCAAAAATACAACATACACTTACTCTTGAAAAGTAGAAAGAAAAAAATTAGTCCAAAAAATTAATACTATATTTAAAAATAAATACTTAAAAAATCTAGCTTCTTTAAGTTACTCTTTAATAGTTAGAATGAGAACTTTTTATTCCACTATATTATTAAAATATTCTTTCTCTTTCCTTTCCTTTTTTTTTTTTTTTTTTTGAGATAGAGCCTCAAGCTGTCCCCCTGGGTAGAGTGCCGTGGCATCACAGCTCACAGGAACCTCCAACTCCTGGGTTCAAGCAATTCTCCTACCTCCGCCTCCCAAGTAGCTGGGACTACAGGCGCCCGCCACAACGCCCAGCTATTTTTTGGTTGCAGCCGTCATTGTTGTTTGGCAGGCCCAGGGTGGATTCGAACCTGCCAGCTCAGGTGTATGTGGCTGGTGCCTTAGCTGCTTGAGCCACAGGAACAAAGCCTCCTTTCCCTCTTTTATTCTTGACATTTAAGTGGTTTTTACCCTGTATCCCGAATGTCATATTTACTGCAAATCAAACTGTGTAAAGAATCAGTAAGAATTCAGTAATACCTTGGAGGAAATCAGACTGTGGATCTAAAAGTAAAAAAAAAAAAAAAATCAGAAGAATGACTTTTATTTTTTTGCAGTTTTTTTTTTTTTTTGGCTGGGGCCCAGTTTGAACCCACCACCTCCAGTATATGGGGCCGGCGCCCTACTCCTTTGAGCCACAGGCACTGCCTGGAATCACTTTTTTTAAAAGATGTTGAAAACCCAATCCAGACTTCTAAATCGTTTTTTGAGGGGTCTTTGTGGAGATTTAAAGCTAAGTGGAATTGCTACCTGGATAAGTAGACTTGGGCCTCATTCTCAGAGAGACAAAGTTATGACTGATCTCTCACAGTAAAGGCCTTGAAACTATGAAACAAGCATTTGAGAGAAGACGACCCAACACTGCATTGGAAAAATGCAATTCTGGTAAGAGTTTTCAAAATAAAACTTGTAGAGCAGAGGAGAAAATACTTGGAACCTCTGACCACAGATCATTGTGGAAGCCCTGGCCTTCCCATGAGTATTACTAGGACAGGCCACATTTATTTTTCCATAGCCACATCTTCCAGCAGACACTTATATTAACTTTCAAGCCATCATGCACTAAGGTTCTGGAGGTTACAGTGTCTCAAGTGCCCAAACCCAAGCAGACCCCTGACGTGGGGAATATCCTGAAGCGTGCCTCCTTCTAAACATAGGGTTGCTCCTTTGCAAAGACCTTGTTCGGAGCATGCTCCCTTTTGACAGACACAACAGCACTAGGCATGGTTACTGATGATTAGAACGCATTTTATGAATTTTCTGAATGGAGTTGGATAATTGGTGATTACACAATACCCGGAGCACACCCAGCTCTGCAATACACACTCACACACACACACAAATACACACATGGTTTTACTGGCATGGGCTGGGGGGTGAAGCATCACGTCTCTATTGTGCCTGATTCCTAGAAGTAGAGATTTGAGAGAAAGATAAAATAAGGGACTCAAGGTTGTCAAATCCAGGTATCAAAAAATTTCTTTGAAGGGGCAGATATGCAAATGTCTGCAAGATTTAAACATGCAATTCTAAAACTATGTTCATCCAGGCCAAATTCTGGGGATTCAGGGGCTTAAACTCATTTCAAAAGTATGTATTTGGAGTAGAATAGATGGAGCTGCGAATCATGACTTTACCAGTTACAGCTGCAGAACATCAGTAGATTACTTAGCCTCCCTTTTCGCTTTATTAAAATGGGCTAATACTGCTTCCCTTATTCAGTGGTGGTGAGGATTAAATGAGAGTCAACCACAAAGTGTTCAGCACAGGGTATTGTAATGACACTGCTTTCGAAACCACCAGGGTGCTTACTGAAAGCTCAGACTCAGCTTGCGCTCTACAATGGACTTACAGAATCAGCATCTCTGGTGGAAACCAGGAATCAGAATTCTTTAGAAGAAGAATCCCACCAGGCATGGTGGCTCACACCTATAATCCTAATACTCTGAGAGGCCAACGGGAAGGAATTCGAGACCAGTCTGAGAAAAGTGAGACTCTCTCTCTACTAAAAAAAAGAAAAAGAAAAGAAAGAAAGAAAAGAAAAAATTAGCTGGCCACTGAGGTGGGTGCCTGTAGTCCCAGCTACTTGGGAGGCCTAGGTAAAGGATCACTTGAACTCAGGAGTTTGAGGTTGCTGTGAACTAGGCCAAGGCCATGGCACTCTAGCCTGGGTGACAGAGGAGACTCTGTTTCAAAAAAATGAGACCAGGCACAGTGGCTCACGCCTGTAATCATAGCTCTCTGGGAGGCCAAAGCAGGTAGCTTGCTTGAGCTTAGGTGTTTGAGACCAGCTTAACAAAAGTGAGACCCCAGCTCGGCGCCTGTGGCTCAACAAGCTAAGGTGCCAGCCACGTACACCTGAGCTGGCGGGTTCGAATCCAGCCCGGGCCCGCCAAACAACAATGACGGCTGCAACCAAAAAATGCCCGGGTGTTGTGGCGGGCGCCTGTAGTCCCAGCCACTTGGGAGGCGGAGGCAGGAGACTTGCTTGAGCCCAGGAATTGGAAGTTGCTGTGAGCTGTGATGCCACTGCACTCTATCCAGGGTGACAGCTTGAGGCTCTGTCCCAAAAAAAAAAAAAGTGAGACCCCAATCTCTATTAAAAAGAGAAAAACTAGCCAGCTATGGTGGTAGGTGCCTATAGTCCCAGCCACTCAGGGAGGCTGAGGCAAGAGGATTGCTCAAGCCAAAGTGTTTGAGGTTGCAGTGAGCTACGATGACACTATGGCACTCTACCCAGGGCAATGGAGTAAGACTCTCTTTTGAAAAAAAAATAAAATCTATCCCAAGTGATTCTTATGCCCACTCAGTCTGAGAACCTGAGAAGTAACAGTGTCTGGCAGGCAGGTGCACCATTAGTAATGACTGCTGCAGCAGCATTGACAGCAGTCATGACAAAAGAAAACATGAAACAGAAAGAAAGAAAGAAACAAACAAAGAAACAAAACTATTAGTCAACTATATGTTGTCTATAAGAAACCCACTTCACTTATAAAGACACATATAGACTGAAATAAGGAAATGGAAAAATATGTTCCACGCAAATGGAAACCAAAGGAGTAGGATTAGCTATACTTCTATCAGATGAAATAGATTTCAGTACAAAAACCATATAAAGAGACAAAGAAGGTCATTATACTATAATGATAAAGCGGTCAATTCAGCAACAGGATGTAACAATTCTAATTATAATACCCAACATTGGACCCAGGAGTATAAAGCAAATATTATCAGTGCTAAAGAGAGAGACAGACCCCCATATAATAATCACTGGAGACCTCAACACTCCACTTTCAGCATTGGACAGAACATCCAGACAGAAAATCAAATAAGAAATACTGGACTTCATCTGCACTATCAACCAAACAGACCTTACAGATATTTATAGAATGTTTCCTCCAACAGCTGCAGAATTCACATTCTTCTCCTCAGCTCATGGGCCATTCTCAAGGACAAACCAGTTGTCAGGCCACAAAACAAGTCTTTAAAAATTCAAAAAAATAGAGGGGCAGCACCTGTGGCTCAGTGAGTAGGGCGCTGGCCCCATATGCCGGAGGTGGTGGGTTCAAACCCAGCCCCGGCCAAAAAGAAAAAAATTCAAAAAATTTGAAATCATACCAAATATTTTCTCTGACCACAATGAAATAAAACTAGAAATCAATAACGAGGGAAAGATTGGAAAATATACAAACACATGGAAATTAAGCAATATGCTCCTGAATAACCAGTGGGCCAATGAAGAGATAAAGAAGTACATTTATGAATTTCTCAAAATAAATGAAAACATAACATATCAAAATTTATGGATACAGTAAAAACAGTAATAAGAAAGATGTTTATAGCAACAAGTGCCTACATCAAAAAAATAGAAAAGCTTCAAATAAACAACCTAGTTATGCACCTCCATGAAAAACAAGAGCAAACTAGAACCAAAAATTAGTAGAAGAAATGAAACAATAAAGATCAGAGCAGAAATAAATAAAATTGAAACCAAAAAGAAAATACAAAAGATCAATGAAAGGTAAAGTTGGTCTTTGGAAAAAATAAACAAAACAGATACACCTTTAGCCAGACTAAGCAAAAAAGAGAGAAGACACAAATAAATAAAATCAGAGATGAAAAAGGAGACATTAGAATTGATACTGCAGAAATCCAAAGGATCATTACAGACTACGTAAAGGGTCACTACAAACAAGTAACTATGTGCCAATAAATTGGAACTTCGGGATACAAAATCAACACAAGAAAATCAGTAGCATTTCTATAAGCTAACAGTAAGTAATCTGAAAAAGAAATCAAGAAATTGATCCCATTTACAATAGCTACAAGCAAAATAAAATACCTAGAACTAAACCTAACCAAAGAAGTGAAAGGTCTCTATAATGAAAATTATAAAACTCTGATGAAAGTAACTGAAGACACACAAAAAATGGAAAGATATTCCATGCTCATAGATTAGAAGAATCAATACTGTTAAGATGTCCATACTTCCCAAAGCAATCTACAGATTCAACGCAATCCCCATCAAATACCAATGACACTCTGCACAGAAACAGAAAAAAATAATCCTAAAATTTATATGGAACCACAAAAGTCCCAGAATAGCCAAAGCCATCCTGAGCAAAAAGAATAAAACTGGAGGAATCATATTACCTGACTTCAAATGATATGTGTACCACAGAGCTGTAATAACCAAAGCAGCATAAAAACAGACAGATAAACCAATGGAACAGAACAGACAACCCAGAAGTAAATTCACACGTTTACTATCGTGAACTTTATCTTCAACAAAGGCGCCAAGAACAGACAGTGGAAAAGGACAGTCTCTTCTACTTTTTTATTTTTATTTATTTATTTTCTTTTTGAGACAGAGCCTCAAGCTGTCACCCTGGATAGAGTGCCTTGGCATCACAGCTCACAGCAACCTCCAATTCCTGGGCTCAAGCGAGTCTCTTGTCTCCGCCTCCCAAGTAGCTGGGACGACAGGCGCCCGCCACAACGCCCGGCTATTTTTTGGTTGCAGCCGTCATTGTTGTTTGGCCGGCCCGGGCTGGATTCAAACCCGCCAGCTCAGGTGTACGTGGCTGGCGCCTTAGCCTGTTGAGCCACAGGCACCGAGCCGGATAGTCTCTTCAATAAATGGTGGTAGGCAAACTGGATATCCATATGCAGAAGAATGAAACTAGACCCTTATCTCTCACCATATAAGAAAATCAAATCAAAATTGATTAAATACTTAAACCTAAGACATAAAACTACTAAAAGAAAACATTGGGGAAACACTTCAGGACATTGGTCTGGACAAGGACTTCTTGAGCAATACCCTCAAAGCTTAGGGAACCAAAGCAAAACTGGACAAAAGGAACCATATCAAGCTGAAAATCTTCTGCACAGCAAAGGAAACAACGAAGTGAAGAGACAACCCACAGAATGGGAGAAAATATTTACAAACTACAATCAGACCAGACTATGTAAGAAGTTCTAACAATTCAATAAGAAAAAATAAAATAAGTCAATCAAAAGTGGGTAAAGGATCTGAATAGAAATTTCTCAAAAGAAGACACAAATGGCTAACAGGGATATAAAAAATGTTCAACACCATCAGTTATCAGCAATATACAAATCAAAACTACAAGGAGAATTCATCTCACCCTAGTCAAAACGGCTTTTATCAGAAAGAAAGGCATAAAGAATGCTGACAAGGATGTGAAGAAAGGGGAGCCCTTGTACACTGTTGGTGGGAATTTAAATTAGTGCAAGCACTATAGAAAACGGTATGGAGATTCCTCAAAAAACTGAAAATAGAGCTACCATATGACCAAGAAATCCATTGCTTGGATATATCCAAAGGAGGGAAATTCAGTGCAACAAAAAGATATCTGCATTCCCATGTTTTTTGCAGCACTACTCAAAATTGCCAAGATACGGAGTCAACTTAAATGTCCATCCATGGATGAACAGATAAAGAAATTGTGGTACAGGGTGTTGGAGAGATGTTGATCAAAGGGTAAAAAAAAAAAAAAAAGAAATTGTGGTACATATACACAATGGAATATTATGTAGCCACAAAAAGAATGACATCCTGCCATTTGCAACAAGATGGATGAAACTAGAGAACATTACATAAAGTGAAATAAGCACAGAAGGATATATGTCACGCGTTCTCACTCATAGGAGAGGGCTAAATTATAAAAACAATTGATCTCATGGAGACGGAGGGTAGAATGATGGTCACTATAGCCTGGGAAGGGTAGTGGGAAGAGGGGATAAAGTGGGGATGGTTAATGGGTGCAAAAATATAGTTAAATAGTTAGATAGATTGAATATTTGACAGTACAATAAAGTGATTATAATCAACAATAAGTTAAGGTATACTCTAAAACAAATAAAAGAATGGAATTGGGATGTTCCCAACACAAAGAAACGATCAAAGCCTATGGTGATGCATACCCCAGTTACCTTGATTTGATTAATTCACATCGTATGCCTGTATAAAAACATCCCACGTACTCTATAAAGATACAAAACTCTTATATACCCATAATAATTGAAAATAAATTTTTTTTAATTAAAAAGAAATAACAGTGTTTATATTATATGCACAACTCAATAAAAACCGCCTTGAGATATTTTTAAGAAAGGAAACATCCATATGCCAGACAGGGCGCCGTGGACTTTACATGCACTAACTCTTAATATTCATGACACATCTGTGAGGTGGGCACAAACTTTAGACCCTTGTATAGGGAGGGGACAGGGGTGCAAAGAGGGGGAACAATTTGTCTAAGGGTCAGAGCCAAGATAGAACCTAGGGAAGAAAGACTCCAAGAGGGGGCGCTGGAGAGGAGGAGGAGGGTGAGGAGCAGGCGCCGCGTCTGAGTCTGCTGGCACCTTGGAGATTTGGCTGGACCTGGGCACTGTGTTCTCCTGCTGGGCACTGCCTGCCTGAGAGTCAGACACAACCAGGCAAAGGAAGATGCTTTCAGGCGTCTCCATCCAGAGCCAGCTGAGAACTGTTATTGACATAATGTTTGACTATATTCACCCTTTCACTCTCCAAAGAAATGATGTCACACATTTTCCTCACTCCTCAAACTCGCTCCTTTCTTCCCCTCATTTTGTGAATTTGCTTAACTTGCTCATCTTCCTAATCCACAGACCTCCCTGCATCCGTGCCCATACATCTGCCTTCCCTATGGCTGCTGTGGAGAAGCTGTGTTCCAAAGCCCCACTCTGTAAACTCCTCTCTCTCTCTCTCTCCTTCTCTCATCTCAAATCCTTCCGTCTACTGGATCCTTCCCATCAGGACTGACCAGACAAACATTCTTAAAACGAATGACCTCACACTCTCCCCTCACTCCACTCTGTATAACCCACACTGACTCTCTTGCTATTTCTCAGTCACTCAAAGCTGTTCCTGCCTCAGGGTCTTGGCATATGCTGTTCCCACTCCCAGGAACCTGCTTCTTAGACTTAAGTCTCTTGTCTGAGACGGCTTCCCTGACATGTCCATCCACAGCAGCACTACCTTCTACCATCTGTTTCTATCCACCTATCCCATTTCTTTCCCAGCAGGAATCATCAATCATTTGCTTTTTGTATTACATCTTTATTGCATTGTAACTCCCCTGAGGACAAGGATTTTGTCAGCCTTGTTCCCTACTATAAACCTAGAATACCATGTGGCCTAGAGTAGGCACTTAAAGTTTGTTGATTTAATTAATAAATTAAAATGAGGCCAAGTGCAGTAGCTCATGGCCGCAAGTGAGGCCAGGAATTTGAGACCAGCCTGAACCACATAGCAAGACCCTGGTTCTAATTTTTTTTTTTAATCAGCCAGATGTGGTGGCACACACTTGTAGTCCCAGCTACTCGGCAGGCCAAGGCAGGAGGATTGGTTGACCCAGGAGTTGGAGGCTACAATGAACTATGTTCACACCACTGCACTATAGCCTAAAAGACAAAGACCTCATCCCTTTAAAAAAACAAAATAAAATGACAGAAACTACAAGTTAATTAATGATTTAGTGATAGTGGTTTTTAATCTGGAGAGTGGATATTGGAGACTGATACCAGTGTCACTAAGCTTAGCCGTTAGGAAGCAGATTGGCTTTTTCTACCCTAACAGAGATGTTATGTTCCAGTCCATGTTCCAGTCCTCAGGCCCTCCCCACAACCCATTCTCGGCTCCTAACTTCGGAACATGTGCCAGGAGGCACCATTTACACACAGCTCAGGCCTCCCTGGTCTGGACAGTGTCTCAATGGTTTCGGAGACTTCCCAGGTAAATCATGGCCAAATTACAGAGGAAAGAAACAATTATATTCTGTAGGCCACAGTATGTTTCATTACGATTTCTTTCCACCCAAAAAGAGGTTTCCCTTAGCGGTGCCTGTTGCTCAGTGGGTAGGGGCACCGGCCACATACGCCAAGGCTGGCGGGTTCGAACCCAGCCCAGGCCAGCTAAACAATGACAACTGTAACAAAAAATGGCCGGGTGTTGTGGCAAGCACCTGTAGTCCCAGCTACTCGGGAGGCTGAGGCAAGAGAATCACTTGAGCCTAAGAGTTTGAGGTTGCTGTGAGCTGTGACACCATAGCACTCTACCAAGGGTGATGTAGTGAGACTCTGTCTGAAAAAAAGAAAAGAGGTTTCCCAAGCAATTTTGACTTATTCTCCAAATCTACTGCACCCTATCACATCCAACCCTTTGTATAAAAAAGGTTTGGTAAGTCATTTTTACTGAACTAGGTTTCTCGACAACATTTAGTTAGAGTTACTTACCATTCACTAAACACTATGTTCAAGTCCATTGTGATTGACCTCCTGTAATCCTCAGAATAACCTTGTAAACTAAAGGTACTGGGGCCCCCACTGCACAGATGATGAAACCAAAGCTCCTCAAGGTTAAGTTAACTCCCTCAAGGTTACGGCTTCAGAAAGGAAAACTTTGAAAGCCAGCTCTACAGATTCCAAAGCCTATCCTCTAAATTACAGAGTCTACTGTTGGGTCCAAGGACCATCAGTTCCTTCCTAACAAAACTTAGGAAGTTCTTTGGGCATTTCAAAGCCCAGCTTTTCTTTCTTTTTTTTTTTTTTATTAAATCACAGCTGCGTACATTAGTGCAATCAAGTGGTACAATGTGCTGGTTTCATATACAATCTGAAATATTTTCATCAAACTGTTTAAGATAGCCTTCATGGCATTTTCTTTTTCTTTTTTTTTTTCCAGTGGTAAAACATAATTTATTTACAGAAAAGAATACAGAAAACACTAGAGCTCCTGGTATAGAGAGAGAACTCAAGTGGGGAGAGAAAAGCTCTCTCCGTTTCTCTCCCGGTCTTTCCCCG
>CAUYRH010126366.1:0-25125 GCA_963574655.1 Perodicticus potto
GGAGACAGGGAAAGACCGGGAGAGGAACGGAGAGAGCATCTCTCTCCCCACTTGAAATCTGTCCCTCTACCAGGAGCTTTGGTGTTTTCTGTATTCTTTTCTGTAAATCAATTCTATCTTACCACGGAGGGGTGGGGGGGGAAATAATGTAATGAAGAATAATAAAATACATATATTTAAAAAAATAAAAAAATAAAAAAAAATAAAGTCATAATGCTTTAAAAAAAAAATTTCCTCTACTTTAAAAAAGTTTCTATAGAATTTTGAATTTCCTCTCAAGGTACATATTTATTTATTGCTTCCCTGTTCTAGATAAATGTTCTTTATTACTGAAGATGACATCCAATTTTTATCAGCTCCTCTCTTGAATACCTCCGTAGGTCATTTTTAATTTTCTTACTTTTTTTTTTTTTTTGAGACAGAGTCACATGCTTTTGCCCAAGCCTCGAGTGCCGTGGTGTCAGCCTAGCTCACAGCAACCTCAAATTTGTGGGTTCAAGTGATCCTCCTCCTCAGCCTCCCCAGTCACTGGACCACAGGATACTGCCACCATTCCTAGCTACTTTTTTTCTATTTTTAGTACAGATGGGGTCTCACTCTTGCTCAGGCTGGTCTCCAACTCCTGAGCTTAAAGGGATCCTCTTGCCTCAGTATCCTGAAATGCTGGGATTACAGGCGTGAGCCATCTTTCCCAGCCCTAAATCTGATTTTTAAAACAATGAAATCCATCCAAGTATAAGCTAGTAAAGCTAAGGAGATAACATAAGTTATGGCTGAAGTATTTAGTAAGATGACTTGAATTACATCTAGAAGTCAAAAAACAGTTTTAAAACTCTTATCCTTGGATTTTAAAAAAAAGAATATAAACATTCTGGGAATAAACTAAACATTATTAATGATAGAAGATGTTATGCCAGAGCTTGCAACAAGTAAGTACTCATTTTAAAAGTGAACTACTGGGCAAAGTGCAGGAGTTGGGGACCAGCCTCAGCAAAAATGAGACCCCGTCTCTACTAAAAATAGGAAAAAATTAGTTGTGTACTGTAGAGGTGCCTGTAGTCTGAGCTACTCAGGAGGCTGAGGCAGGGCGATCCCTTGAACCCAGGAGTTTGAAGTTGCTGTGAGCTAAGCTGATGCCATGCAACTCTAGCCTGGGGTGATATTTCCAAATATAGTCTTAACTTCCGCCGTATCCACATGACCTTAGTGGAAAAGGTACAAGGCTAAATTTATCTATCTGGAGTTGACTTATATTCCTAGGACTGGAATGAAAAATCATATATAGCCACTGATATGAAAAATGAGGAATATCTAGAAAATCTTTCCTAATACAGTTACTCCTGCCTGATTCTCTTTCTTCTTTCTTAGCAAAGTTATAGCAGTCATATTGTGACTATTGAACTACAAGCACATAGGCTAAGGTGCACATTCAAAACCGTCACACTCAAAATAGGGAAAGTCTCAGGGTTTCTGATGTTATTGAGCCACTATGCATTTTATTTACTCATTTACTCTAATGGGATAAATTCAAACCTTCATCTGTGTATGCCACTGTAAGAGATATTTTTTTTTCAGCTAAAAGCATTTCACACAAAAGAAAATGTGAGTATATCTAGGTAAAGCTAGGCAATAGTAAAAAGGAATAATATGGTTTTAAAAAGACAATAAACTCCATAGAATAAGGTGGTAGAAATACATTCTAATGAAGTACTGTACCTAACAATTTCAAAGTTCTCAACTTACCAAACCTAAATAAATGAAGGAAGGGAGGAAGGGAAAAGAAAAAAAAAGGCACAAATTTTATAATTGACCCACAACTATGTATAGTAAAAAAATAAAATCATTTCAAAACCCTAAAACATGATCTGGTAATTCATTTTCTTTTTCTTTTCTTTTTTTTTTTTTTTTTTTTGCAGTTTTTGGCTGGGGCTGGTTTTGAACCCCCTCTGGCATATGAGTCTGGCGCCTGAGCCACAGGCGCTGCCCCAGTAGTTCATTTTCTGTAAGAGAACCACTTTAATGGTTAAGTGAGGAAGTATATAAACATTTAGAAACCTGGAACACACACACACATATATATCTGGAAATATGGAATAGAAATGACTGAAGTAAAAAGCAAAGTGAAAAATCTAATAACAAAATTGGATTTTAAGCAAAAAGTCATATTTGACAGAAGCATGTTTATAGATACATTCAAGTATTTACTCAGCAACAAAAGAGTTTTTAATCATTCATATGGCCCTGAGTTGTTCTGGGCCTTGAGGATACAAATGTAAAACTTAAAACCAGCTACCATCCCCATTGCATTTGCATTTGATGTTAACCTTCTATATACTGACACATGATGCTCCTATGTGGAATATTTACTTGTTCACTGGTCCCACCCCCTTTCCAGGGGCTTTTCACCTGTAATAGCCTTTTTCTGAATGCTGCCTCTTCTTTGTTCCCTCTCCATAAAATCATAGAAACAATTTAAACCATTATTGTGGGGGGTATGTTGAACCTCAGAGATAGAAATTAGTTTGATTTCTATCTTCTTCTTGTTTCACTTCCAAAACTGAGGAGGGTGGGATGTTCATAATTTTATTTCCCAGTGCTGCTTGTGATTAGAGTTTTCAATATCAGGTAAATTCTACCAATTACCTGAGTATGTGAAATTTGGAAGCGTCAGTGGTTGTGTTGTCTTATTCTTTTAGCTATTTCTATCAGGCAAGCAAAATCATAGATTAATTGCAGGTTTTGGAGTAGAGAGTTTGATACGTGTCATTACCTCAGTGAGGGTAATATCTCCTTACACTCAGGTAATGACACATATAAAACTTCCCAGAGTCTAGAACATATATACAACAGCTTTCCTGAGTCTAGAGGTGGTAATGACACGTATTAAACTTCCCGGAGTCTAGAACAGCTTTCCTAAGTCTACAATGGCTTCATTAGTGGCAAGTGGCACGTGCAACAGTGGTGACAGCTTCCTGATCCTTGGTTATAGCCACGTTGGTAGCAATAGTTCTCTTGGAGAATTCCTGATTCCCTGCATCAATTATGAGACTGTCTTGGAAGAAAATTCAACCCAGTGTTTCAAGTGAACAACTGTTAATGGATTTACAGAAGTGTGCTCAGAAGTAGGGGTGCACAGAAGGCCATGCTGAAGCGCCTGGGTAGGACTTACCATTCCTAGGGCTGAAGAGTAAAGGCATGTAAAAAACATTTCTGGAGCCAAAATGAGCTCAAATTGTGGTCAAAATACTTCCTGGAAAGACCTAATGAGAGACACATATCCAAGTATTTGAATTGTCTATCTATTCTTAAAACAGTTAAATAGTACTGCAGTTGTCAATTCCTGAATAAAATTGGAGGATTTTGAGACCAGAGTTTTATATACGTCATTACCTGAGTGAATATAAAAAGAGTGAAGAGGTGACAACAGTAGCCGAACACAGAATTCCCGAATACATTCTTGAATCTTGAATTATAAGGTTGTCACTCTGACTCCAAACCATTACTATGCCATTTATAACACATATAAACACATATAACACATGCAACTCTGAAACCAAAATGAACTTTACCCTCGAGTCCATTTCTTCTCTAATTTTCCATTTGATGCACACTATAGAGGTTTTCATCCCCCAACTTCAGATCAAGTTCTTGTTAAATCCACTAACGGCTTTCATTTTGTCGGAGCCAATGATCAATTTTCAGTCCTTATCTTCCTTCCCTTTCCACAATGCTCTGCTTTGTCTCCTACTTTTCCATACTTTATACTACCCATTATCAAATCAATTTTACCATTCCAAACTCTTAATATCTGAGAGATTTCCAGCCTTAGTTGCCAGACCTCTCTTTTTCCACATCTTTGCTTCTTCAGCCAATCCGATTTAATTCTATAGTTTATTAACTACAATCTATATTCTGACCACTCATCCATTGATATCTACAGACTTCTTTCCCTTGAATTCTAGAGTTATTTAAAAATGCTTCCTCAAGATCTATGTTTTTATATCTAATAAATATTTGAAATGAAACTGACTTTATCCAACTTAATCTTCCTACGATTCTTCTCAATAAATGGTGATTCCATTCTTTCTGGTGTTCAAGCTGAAATATTTGCCATCATCTATGTCCTTTTTGGTTTCTAGTATTTGATATTAAATCTGGTAAGAACTGTTGCTGAATATGGGTTTAAAGACATCCAGAGACTCTCCATCTCTCACTGTGATAACATTGCTTTGATTATAAAGATAGTTTATTATAATTGCTCCCCAGTTTTACCAATTTTATCCTTATTTTAATCTCCATGAATATTTCAGAAACTTCCTGTAAATATTATAGTTGATAAGTTGGCCTCTCTGCAGGAAAGACTAAATGGTCCACGTCTCACTAAGAGGAGTATCAAAGTTATTCTACAGCCTGAAAGGCCTCTATAACACTAACTTATGTTTCCTTTAATTTCCCCCACACTCATGCTTCCTCAACCACAAGCATCTCTTTGTCTTTACATGTTAATGATGCATCGTCCAAGGACCTTAGCACATTCTCTTTGCTGAGATATTCTTCTAGAGATCTGTGTGATTTAATGCCTCCCATGTTCCTCAATTTACTATAAAAAATAGCACTTTGCTTAGATCTTCATTTCTTTAATCACATACAACCACCCGGTGTAGGCAGCATGTGCATGAGCTATGGCTACGTTATTGGAATGTCAATTGCATTGGAGAAGATACTTGCACTTGTTCGGTGCATGTGGTAAGAAGTTGTTTTCATTTATAATTGAATTGATTTCACTCATTTATACTGCTTATCAATGTAAAATCATAACTTTATTTTAAATAACTTTAAGTCTGCTGCAGTTTTAAACATACTTCCTCATCTTATAAGAAACACTCATATTCAATTTTCATTGCATGCCAATGTTGTGAGTTGGCAATTACAGAACTCTAATACATGTCTTGATGTTCTAGGATGAAAGTTAAAATAACCCCTACCTGAGCGGTGCCATACTTTTATCAAAGAGAAAGAGCAGGAAAGCTGGAAAAATATGACCCAGAATATTTGTTCAGAATTGTTCTGTGTTACATCTGCTCAAAGTCAGTTGATCAAAGTAAAATGCATACTCAAGACCCTCAAGACTTTAAGGAAGTACCCCTCTGTGCCAATACAAATAGGGATGTATAATCCTGCTTCTCAAAGGGAGGGGCAAATAATTAGAAGAAATAAATCTGTAACAAGGTGAAATTAATAATGAAAAAAAGAAAATGATGTCTGGGTGCAGTAACTTGTGCTGGAAATCCTAGCATTTTGGGAGGTGGTAGGCTGAAATGAGAGAATCATTTGAGTCAGCAGTTCAGGACCAGCCTGAGCAAGAGCAAGACCCCATCTCTACTGAAAATAGAAATAATTAACAGGGCATTGTGGTGTGTGCCTCTAGTCCCAGCTACTGGCCTCCACTTTAAAAAAAAAAACAAAAAAAGAGGTGATTTTTGTAGGGTCCTGTATAATTCATTCAGTGACTCTAATGAGCACAACTTGGAACACTACACAACAGAAGTATTGAGTGAACAATTATGCAACAATGTAAAGTTCAAAAAAAATAGCTAAGCTGCATGACCTATAGATAATAGTAGAGATGGTCAGTTAAGTATGGTGTGCTTGGCCGAGCATGGTGGCTCACAGCTGTAATGCTGGCACTGTGTGAGGATAAGGCCAGTGGATTGCCTGAGCGCAGGCATTCAAGACCAGCCTGAGCAAGATCAAGACCCCAACTCTAAAAAAAAAAAGAGTTGGGTGTTGTGGCAGGTGCTTGTAATCCCACCTACTTGGGAGGCTGAGGCAAGATAATTGCTTGATCCTAAGAGTTTGAAATTGTTGTGAGCTATGAGGTCATAGCACTCTATCAAGGGCAAAAAAGTGAAACTCTAGCTCAAAACAAACAAACCAACAACAAAAACAACATATGGTGTTCTTAGGGTAAAGAGATACAGGCGGTTAAATACTATTTACCATCTACACGGAGAAAATAGCAAGATTGGAGGAGCAAGACAATGAAGGTGATCAACCAAATAAAAAGTCATAATCTTTTGCTCAGTTCCCAGAAATGTGTCAATTTTCAGATCAATAGCCCAATTAGTGGTGAGACAGCCAGATAGCTTGGAGGAAGGGTTTGTGCAACACCATGGAAGGATATAATCTTTCAGTTCTTCCTTCATGAAAACTATGAAAGCAAATTGAGGAAAAGAGCATAAGCAGATATTTTGTTAAATTTTAGAAATAGTTGTTGACTTGACAATGATTTCCAGTAACCCAGCATGTGTTTGTGTCTTATCGGGCTAGGTAACAAGTGGAACCTTGGTGTAAGTCTCACGTAAAGTGTGCACATTGTACTTGGAGATCCCCAAGGTTTAATTCCCCAGTTTTCAAGTGTATAAATGGAATTTACATATTGTGAGTCACAGTACACGGTTGTCCCTCCATGGTGTCTTACATGATGTCCTTGGTATGCAGTTCAAGAGCTATGATAGTAAGGAATGCTAAATGGAAACTGCTACAAATCATCTCTGGGTTGGCCAAGATAGAGTATAAAATTTTATTACATCCAAGGTAGTATAACAAGAGTTAGTAGTACAGTTAAGAGATAAATAATTTAGGAATTGTTTCCCCTATTTTATTTTCATATCCCCTTCAAAAAGTGGATCCTTCATACAGAATGCAAGTAGACTACCAGAAGCTCACCTAAGTGGTAATCTGTGAACTGAGTCTATGTTCTAGATGTGATGTCATTTCCAGAGTGATAATTATGGCCTCATGTACATGTCATTTGGACAAGAGAGTAATTTCCTATTACTTTCTTGCAGAGCATAACTATAAATGGGCTTATGTTGCAAAACTGATCTAAAAAAGATGTTATCATCAAGGGTCAGAAGCTTCAGGAATAAAGGTTAGTGTTATATCGCAGATTAATGCAGTAAGACCTGACAGTATGATAACTGTAGAGGGAGTTAGGAAAGAATAATTTTTAGTGGGTGAGGCAATGTAGGAGTCCCAGTTATTGCCTTTAAAATAACTGCTATACTTAGGGAGTAGTTCATCCTATAACCCACCCCTTCTGAGATTGCCCATGGAAAGGCTGTCTCATGGAAATCATGGTGGAGTTTATCCTCAAACCTCCATGAATGAGTAGATCTATGATGTACAAGAAATGGGTTTGGTGGCCATAAAATGTACAGGACAGGTTTTCTGATATGAAACCAGAATTGTTTGACATTTAATTTTGCTACTGCTCTGTTTTTGCCAAGTTCATGCTGATCTTGGGTTGTTTCTATTCAGAGAATGAACACCGCAAGGATACCAAGGCAGTGTCATTCATGGTGATGCTACTGTCCTTAAATGCAGTATTGGCTTGCAGACTCCCAGAGGCCTGACTGGAGGGACTCTCAGAACCACTCTTCACATTGAGAATTGTCCATTGTTATTCCTTCCCTTTTGCTTTCATAGGTGTCCAGCCTGCATAATAATCTGATCCATTCTATCTGTGGTTGCTTGTTACTCATTATCCTCCATTGCTATTTTTCCAAAAAAAAATCACTTGTAGGTCTAATCCTGACTTACCATCTGCTTCTTTGAAGTCCCAATGACCAGCATCCTTGTAGCTCTTCATAAGAACTTTTTAGAATTCATGTAACATTATTTTCTTCTTTCCTTTTCTCCTTCTTCTCCTTTTGCACCCTTGCCTCTCTCTCCTCTTCCTTCTCTCCTTTATAACATCTCTTATGCATTTGTTTGCATGAAATGGAAGTTGAAAGGTAAAAGCAAGAGAGCTGCATATAAATACCAATCAGTTGAATTCTTAAGGACATGAATGAAGATCTCACTAATTTGTGAAAAGTCATGATTGCTATAAATCAATGTCATTAATCAGTGAAAGGTTTCATATCATGTCTAGAATATGTCTAGAATTTGTCTAGAATGTGTCTAGCATCTTCTCTCAATTAACCTATGGAATTCTTCAGTTTTTACTAACAACAATAAAGGATGACTCTTAACCAGTTTCTCTGTCAGGAATATGCAAGAAAAATAATTTACTAGATAAGACTAAACCTTATTTAAAAGATTATAATCTGTCCTTCTGTGCTATATGTTAAATACCAACAATGCTTGACCATTTACTCAGAGCTAAAATTAATGTTAAATAAATGTGATAAGCTAAAATTTACCGTTTCATTTGTCCAAGATGAACTGAAGGAGATTCAGGCAATGTCCCTGAACCAAGCTGAGATTTTATCCTATTGTTCAGCATGTTGAGCAGTGTTTCCTATTAAGAGAAATTTAAACTATCATTGTAAATTTTTGTTACTTTTTTGTTATGCAAACATATAACAATATTCGGAAAGGGCTAATTTCTGCTTCATTCACTTCAAATAATAGGTGGTATGAAATAGCAAAGTCCTACACATTTATGTATTGCCTTAACTCATTGATGAAGAAATTTTAATACATTTATCTAAGCAAGAAAGACTTACTGTGTAGTTGTATTTTGCCAGGCACTGTGCTGAGCATTGAGAATGTTGTGGAAAATGTAATGTACCTTGAATGTTTCTTCTTGGAATTTGTAGACTACTGAAAGGCAAAAGACATAAAAAATTACCAAATTAGTCACTGTAGAAATATAAGTATAGGGCGTTATGACCTGGATACTTCACTGAGGGTAAGAGTCAGGGTACCTAATTTATTCAAGTATAATAGGACACGTGGCAAGATAGACAGCAATTCATTTATTTTATTGGTAGGAAAGTCATAAGCATTTTGATAGTCTCTAGACTTTTCGATGATCTTTCTTTTTCAAACTTCTTTCTACATGGCATAGCTTTTTCTCTATGGGGATTATGAATCTTTGTGCCCTAAGGAAAGCTATAACAGACGTGAAGACTTGTAAAACTACTACTGTAGAAGTCCTTTGTTTTATGAGATGATGATAATGATAAGACTACATTTTATTGTACAGTGTTGAAGTTATTCCCAGGGAGATGTGTGGAGATGGCTCACAGATCATGACCCTGGCATCTTCTATTTTGAGTGGAAATATTATTGCAATCTTTTTAATGGGATTAAATTTTTCAGAAAGATGCCCACTTTGATTGAAAGTGCTAATGATCTCAGGCACTCACGAGGCAGGAAGAAAGTGTCTTTATTTGAGATCCAAAATATTTCCACAATCTATAGGTTTATCTGGAACATTAGTAAGTAGTTAAGCTTTCAAGTCCTGGCAGCAGCAGCCACCCCAGCACAGGGGTAGACCGGCGGCTACACGTGAATGTGTGTGAAAGCTCCATCCCTGGAAAACTAGCACAGTCCTCATGGGATACGAGAGCGTCTCTCTAGAAATGGATCTCCCAGGAAGGACTATCAAAATAGAGGACAAGATTCACTAGAGTGTGTTAGAGTTTTTCGTTTTTTTTTTCTCTGAATAGTGATATGTTGCACTAAAGTAAGGGAACCGAATGCTCGAAAGTACATCTAAGATAACAGATATTTCTCTGCCAGGTGTTTACAAATAGGACTGGTTCATTTGGCCTGTCTTATACCCAAGTTTCTGAAAATCCCTTCTTTTCATTTTTTTTATTATAGCTGTATATATTTTTTGTATATATATTTATTTTGAGTTTAATGCCATATATATATTTAGAGTATATAGCTCTATATATTTGCCAGATACCTTGATATTCAGTGTGGCCTTGAGGCCAAGTTCTCTCAAATGAAATATGTGCAACTTGCATGCCTTACTCTTTCCCACTGGCCATTCAAAAACACCCCATAGGTTTTTATTAAAATCCTCTTCACCTCAACTGGCTATCTCCAGACAATGAGGGCTTGAAAGATGAGAGAATGACAGGGTTAAGAGACACACCATCATTGTAATCCCTAAAGAACCACGTGGAAAAGAAACAACACATTGAATAAGTGTGAGACTCCTTGTATTTGAATGTATTTTCCTCTAGGTTACCTTTTGCTAAATAATATTCAGTTAATAACATACAGTTAAGTTGATAGAGGAAAATGTCTTCTAGAAAGAAAATATTGTTATCTTGCTGCTAAAGCTAAGTGGGATCCTATTACACTGAAATCTATAACTTTTAATTAATCTAATGAATAAATTTAAAATTATTGTATCTTTACTTGTCAAATTTAAAAGACATGTTTGAAACAAATTAAGTAAAACAAAAACCCCAAAATGTTGCTTTGTGAACTTAGCAATCTGCTCACAAACACACAAGTACAGTTTTATGACTACAAGTACTAATGAAAGTGATGTGTAAGTCTCCTTTGCAGGTATTACGTTGTGGGAACTAAAGTATGTTATATGCTCTGCTATTTTTAGTAATTATAATGAAAATATCTAGTTACATGACATAGTTTATAAAATAAAGCAAAGATGTAGGAAAAACTGGCATTGAATTAAAAAAAAAAGTCAGGATTTTTAAAATTCAGTTTTTCTTTAAAGTTGACAATGAACCCAAATTTTACATGAATTTCCTATGAAATAAATTCTTTGAAGGGCATAATTAAAATTATTAATTTAAATCAATTCAATATTTTAAGAAGCTATGCTTTATTATTTTTCCTCAAACATACTACTTTTTCATTTTAGCATTAGAAAATCTGCACTCAAGATGTAATGTTAAAGAACATATATATACATTTTTTTCTTTCTATAACTGTACATTCAAAATTTTTGTATGAAAAGTTTAAAAGTATATATCTTAAGTTAAGCAAAAGGATCCACTTGACTGTCTATCATCGTGGTTGATCCTGGGTGTCACGTAGATTGGTGAGGGGAGACCCGGGTAGCTGGTATTGCATTACTTACTCTCATGGCTTCTGGAGGCACTGAACCCATCCCTATTTTGCTGATAGGGAAAGTAGATGGTCTGTAATTTGGTTAGAATAATTGAGCTTTCCCAGGGGTGTTTGTGGCAGTGGTCTGAATGGGGATGATTTACCCAGAATGTGGCAGGCACCATCCAATTTGCTGGCTTCTGAGATGGAGCACAAAAGTCAAATAAGGGTTGGTTATTGCTTTCTCTACTCGAGCTGGAGTGCCCTGAATCTCCTGTCTTCGATGTCAGAACTCCTGGTTTTATAGCTCTTGGACTTTGAACTTAAACCAGTGGCCTGTCAGTCTCTAAAGCCTTTAGACTTGGACAGAGAGGAACCATCAACTTCTTTAGAGATGAAGCCTTTGGGGCAGTGCCTGTGGCTCAGTGAGTAGGGCACTGGCCCCATATACCAAGGGTGGAGGGGTCCAACCCAGCCCTGACCAAACAGCAACAACAACAACAACAAAGCCTTTGGACTTAGTCTGAGCTACATGACCAACTTCCCTGTTCACCAGCTTTCAGATGGACTATTTTGTGAGTTCTTAGCCTTAATAATTGAGTTATACTATTTCTAACAAATCCCCTATTCTCTCTCTCCTTCTCTCTCTATATATATATACTATAATTAGACACATACATATTATATATACACATAGATATACATATATCTACACACACAAACTGTTTAAGTATATCCCATCAGCTTTGTCTCTCTAGGAAATGCTTTAGCAAATCATTTATCTCAGAAATACATTTAGTGAAGTCCAGGAAGACAGGTTGTTATAAGTAAATATAGCCAACAGGTATGCTACACCTTAAAATAACTAAAAAAGTGATTTTTGGTCTTTTGGATGTAAACATGTTAAATTGAATAAAAATAGCAACACATTACCCCACACATGCATTAATGTATTCATGATCTATGTGCATCTGACTTAATAAAAAAAATAACTAAAAAAGTGGAAGTAGAATGTTCTTAAGACAAATAAATGATATTATTGAGATAATAGATATGCTAATTACCCTGATTTGATTAACATACACAATGTTTGCATCAAAACATCAAATGAACCATATCAATATGTGCCTATATCAAAACATCACATATAAACATATACAACTGTTGTTTACACATAATAATTAAAAAGAAAAAAACAATTGAGTTTGTTAGGTAGACTCCCTCTGATATTTATGTCCCACAGCCAAAGGTGGGAAAAAGAAAATACTTTTTTAAAATTTTCATTAAGCTAGAGAAAGTAGATATTAGAAATCATGTTTATTCTCAGGTGGCGCCTATGGCTCAGTGAGTAGGATAACGGCCCCATATACTGAGGGTGGCAGATTCGAACCCAGCCCAGGCCAAACTGTAAAAATGAAAAAAACCCAAAATAGCCAGCATTGTGTCAGGAGCCTGTTGTCCCAGCTACTCAGGAGGCTGAGGCGAGAGAATCACCTACACCCGGGAGTTGGAGGCTGCTGTGAGCTGTGACGCCACTGCAATCTACTGAGGGCGATAAAGTGAGACTCTGTCTCTCAAAAAAAAAAAAAAAAAAAAGGAAAGAAAAAGAAAAGAAAAAGAAATCATGTTTATTCTAAAATGTTAAAAGTAAACAATAGTTTGGTACTATTATTAATGTTATTTGATACATATGTCTATTACAAATATTTAAAAACATTATTTTTGGCATTTTTGGTGAAAATATTTTTTCATGGCTTTTCAAGAACAGTAACAATCTGTTACCTTTGAATGTGTTTATTATGTTATAGGTTGATTTATTTTATGGGATAGTTAGTCACTTACACGAGCATGGTTTATCTTTAACAAGTTTGGTTTGACCCAGCATCTAAATTCTAAAGAATTAGCCTTTCTCATTTTCATTTAGATGAATGCCTGATTAAAGTACAATGGTACGCTGACTTCTCAATATAAACTTTTAGAGTTTTTGATAGGAGCATGTAATCTCTTTACACCACTTAAGTGAAATTTGGATGCCGCTCAAACACTAAATACTTGTTTTAGTTAACATTTTCATTATAGCGTACTTATGTTCCAAAATTTGGAAACACTGAAGTAATTGTTCCCACCATGTTCCAAAGTACACGGTGATTGCTGATTTCTAATTGCACTTTCCGTAGAAAAATATACTAGTTCTACAGAAAATGTGAAAATTAATAACACCTGGATAGAAACCAGAGAAAGTAAAGGGGTAAATAAAACAGTAAACAATTACAATTGAGGATAATAATAAAGGCATGGGGAAAAATGTTCAGAAAGAAGAAAGACCCTGGGTAGTTTTCAGTGGTACTAAAAAAGACATGAATATAATAGGTAGACCATACCACTAAGATAAAAGGTGAATTCACCAAAAGTTAGGACATTTCTACCAATTATTTTCTTCTTTTTAGAAACTAGAAACATTTCAATACAGCCTGACATGTGGCCTTAAATTGGTAGCAACACATAATTTACATATTCATCCTACCGTTGTTATTTTTTCATTATCTTTCATTTAATCTTACATCACCAGGGCCTGTGTAATTTGTTATTGCAAACATAAAAAAAAAATAATAAAGCATTATAAGCATAGCACATAAGTAGTTATCCCCAGAAGCTAAAGCAATGGTTCTGAACCTGGGGCAATTTTTCCCCCACAGGAGGCTAGCAATATTTGCAGAGTCAGTCTCTTATTTATATTCTTCATTCTTCATAGCCAGTAGTGAGGAGCCAGTAGTGATAATAGCTACTATTATCAGCAAATTAGGCCAACAATAAATCTGAGCATCCAAAATGAATAGGACCTAGTCTGCAACAACAACAACAACAAAAATTGTCCAATCCATGAAGTCAGTAATGATGAGGTAGAAAAAACTCCTGATCTAGAATAGGCTTATACTAAATTTGCTTAAGTTATTGTTAAGATAAAACATAAAATACATTTAAACTTTTATATAAGGAGATGCATTTGAAAATGTACAGGACTTCCAGAATGCATCCAATTTAGGTATGATATGCTTTCACAGATTTTGTATAGAAGGCTATGGGAATCTTTTAAAAGCTACTTCGTGTGATTAAAGTGGGTAAGTGCAGTTCTAGAAAAAAATAATTTCTTGTTAAAATGTGTTTATGATATTGAATATTAGATATCAAGACTGTTTTCTTTTAATATCCCAGAATAACACATTTAATCTACTTATTACATTTGCATACTATTTTAGTCATCTATAAATTTCCCACTCAGTTTTTTCTTCTCTCTTCCAAGTAATGAGCTGGTAAACTGAGGAAAAAGAAATGATTAAGAAGCTGCTCTAACTTCCATGAAAAATATTCCAGTCTTTACTGGGTGTATATATTTTGTCATTCATCCCATGTATTTTAAGAAATTTTCTTTTGTCCAAAATAAATCTTTAAGCGTTCTTTTTCTCCTCCTTTAGTAACATATTGCTACTATAAGAAATTGATGCCCTGGTTATTTGCTTTTTTTTCTACTTCATTAACCTCATCCTGGATATTTGTTAGATCATTTATTGACATTCATATATGTGCTAGAATCTCTGTCCTTAAACAGAAAAAAAAATGACAGAAAATGAAAGGAAAAGAATTACCTAGCTCCTTGGATTAAAAGCCTGGCCCAGAAAATAGCATAATGATTTGCATTGTGACACAGATGTCATCTTGAGTCTTAGCTAATTTCTTTTTATTCCTGCTAACCCATTCCTGGGCATTGTGTTCTTATAACCTCCAACTCTGTCACATCCCAATAAATTCACACTTGTCAGCTGTCTATCCTTGTAATTCAGATCTAGCCATTCATTTAATCTTTAGTTTATCTACAAAGTAAATATAATATCTGCAGTAGATTAAGTGATCACCTACCTAACATTCCGTCTTCCTCGTAGATCTTCAATTTTGTTCTTGTTTTCAATTCTCTCTAATCTGATAGTTCAATTCTATTTAGTCTAAGCCAATCATTAAAATCTCGTTCTTACTGCCAGGGTGTGGGTTCCTGCTTGTGCCTCCAAATATTAAAAATATATTTTATTTATGTTTATATTGACATTGATGTTCATATTTACATTTTGAGAAGTCTGCTGGAAAGATTCTGGAAAAAACTCCCATCATTAAAAAAAAAGCATTACTCCATTTTCTACCAGATGCTCTCACGTTTACAGGCACAAACATAGATATTTCGCTCTCATCAGAGGAGAAAGCTTCCGAACGAAGCTGCCATGCAGAGGCCAGATCAGAAAAGAAAAAAAAAAGAAAAGAAAGTGTTCTTGATGACATTATTCAATCACTGAATTCAACAACTCAGGGTGCCTGACCTCTTAGAGTCTTTGCTGTATGAAACAATAAGTTTTCCTTATGGAGCTGCATTTTCTACTTTTTCAGGCAAAATTCATCCTATTTAGTGCAATATGTATTCATAATTCTGGCGAAAGGGTTTAGCAAAGTTTCTCATATATAGCACATAGCAGAGACCTTGAGACAAAAATACTTTTAAAAATTACTAGCAAATTTCTTCTACTTCATTATTATTAATATTATCATCTTTAAGAACTTACTAATATTATTTTATTACTTTGTATATATAAGCTAATTTAAATTCTATAACAGCAGTGTAAAGTAGTTTTATACGGAAAAAACAATATTACATAGTTAAATAACATTTAAGATAAACACAAATCATTTTCTAAATTTAAAAACATGCTCTCGGCTTACAAAAGTTTCCAATGTAGGGGATTTTAAATGCTCACTCAGTTTGTTAGCCAATGATCAGTGCCCTGTAAGTATGTCTCACTCTCACGTATCTTGAATATTTTTACCACTAAACTGTGTCCTTCATTCTGAGGTATCATTACTCAATAATGACAGATAATAATGCCAATTGTGGGTGGCGCCTGTGGCTCAAAGGAGTAGGGCACCACCCCCGTATACCGGAGGTGACGGGTTCAAACCCAGCACCCAGTCCCGGCCAAAACCTGAAAATAATAATAATAATAATAATAATGCCAATTTTAAGAAAATAAGCATGAAAAAGTGACCTTGAACATTTAAAATTGTATGTTTCTCATTAAGAAAAGAATGAAGTTTTCAAAATAATGAGGAATCAGATTAAATAAACATAGTATTCAAAAAATCTCAAATTCACTATTCCTTTGGCATCATATCCAAGGAATCATTATCTAATTGAACATCATAGAAGTTTTGCTCTTTTTTTTTTCCCACAGTGTTTTATAGTTTTAGGGTTTTCATTCAGATTTTGACACATGCTAAGTTTTATATACATAATAGATCCTGTTATTAGGTAAGGATCTAACTTTGAGTCTAAAATCAGGACTCACGGCTACTCTCACAAGTTTCTTTGTGGGCATCTGTTACCTAAAAGTAAGGAGGTGATGGTGTCAAACTTGAATAACTTAAAAAAACTTGGCTTTTGGGTGGCACCTGTGGGTCAAGGAGTAGGACACCAGCCTCATATACCAGTGGTGGCAGATTCAAACCCGGCCCCAGACAAAAACTGCAAAATATATGTCACATATATCAATGTAATTATAAAAAGAACTTTATTCAAAATTTCTGCTTGCATTTAGTCAAATATTAAGATTATTTTTACAGTATCAAAAGTTTTAAGTTGCAAGTACTAGAAATTTTGTGTTATTTTCTATATTTTCTATATTTCTATATTTCTCCTCCTTAAATATAAAATGGGAAATATAATTTAATTTCTTACATAGTTATAACAATATAAATGTTTACTTCCAAGTCTTTTGTGGTCGTGGAGTAGTTAATATTTTACATACAAAATCTTAAAAATTTAATACATAGCGTCTCTAGATAGAGATATAGACGTGCACACACAGCAAATGTGTACTTGACAACAGAGTAAGGCATTAAAACATTGAAGGGATAATAATTAAAAAAAAATCAGAAAGTGGAAGAGATGTTTAAACTGAATCGAATTAAATTTTACTCACTAAAGTGTACGATCAGAAATCTTTGCTCCTCTTAATTGGACTGAATTGATCAGAGGCTAGAATTGTTGGTAATGACTTTGTAGAAAGAAACCTTTAATTATTCTCTGAAGCACTAACATAAAGTAGGTAAATTCAATCAATTTAATGCAATTTGATTCTTTCTGAATAACCTTCAAGCCTGAGAGAAAGGAAATTAAAAAAAAAATCTTAAAATGGTCTGAATGTCTCTTGTCAAGTATATAAAGTTAATGGACACCATTTATCATTATAATACTTCATTTAGCTAGCAAGAATCGTCTTGACCCATTGAAATTCAGAGCATTACAAAGCTCTGATGCTTTGTGATGGTAGGACATTCAGGAAATGAATTATTTAATAGAAAATCTAGATGACAATGAGATTATGTGAGTAAAAGTTGCAAACTGTAATTCTAAAGGCAAATAAGTAAGACATTTGGCTATATTCATATACTTTGAAATACAAAATATACCACATACATATTTTCTTTCTTATAATAACATTTAAATATACCATATTATGAAAATTTCTTTCAGTCTTCACAAAGCTGTTTATCTTCTTAACATTTTTTTTCTTTCTTTTTTTTTCTTTTTGTAGTTTTTGGCTGGGGCTGGGTTTGAATCCACCACCTCCAGCATATGGGGCCGGCACCCTATTCCTTTGAGCCACAGGCGCCACCCTTAACATTATTTTTTGAACAGTGTTTTAAGATGTATGTTCTCCATTAAATGTCCAACTCATAATTCACAATTTCCTTTAGTTTTTCAGGTTTAATTACTCACATGTAAATGGTGAATGCATGTATGTGATGATCATATACTATGATGTGCCCTGTAACATGCGGAAAACACCGTAAGAATGAAAATAATAACTGGAGCAGGTAGTGAAGCCCTGCTTAAAACATAATTAGAGTCGGGCGGAGCCTGTGGCTCAGTGGGTAAGGCACTGGCCCCATATACCGAGGGTTCAAACTTAGCCCTGGCCAAACTTCAACAAAAAAAATAGCCGGACGTTGTTGTGGGCACTTGTAGTCCCAGCTACTCGGGAGGCTGAGGCAAGAGAATCGCCTAAGCCCCAGAGTTGGAGGTTGCTGTGAGCTGTGTGATGCCAGGGCACTCTACCGTGGGTGATAAAATGAGACTGTCTCTAAAAAAAATAATAACAATAAATAAATAATAATAACAATAATTAGAGTCAAGTTGCTAAGTTAGTTTGGGATGCTAGAATGAAAAAAAATAATAACCTTCTAATGGCATGATTGCTTAATAGAGACATAATTTATGCAGTAATAAATTACAAGTGGTTGGCCAGATACCAGGCAAGTCTACTCTTTGCTTTTTAATTACTCATACTGGATGGAAACCTTTATAATTGACTAATCCTTCTCAGATGTTCATCATACAAATGGAAAAACTTAAGTTTATATCTAATCATAACATTATAAAATAAGGAGTCTAATTGTATAACATTCCTCTCTGATCTATAAAAATAATGACTTTCTAATAGAGACTAACAGTTTATAGAACTGTGAAGCAGTTCTACCAATACTGGAGATGGTAAAGTGCTTCAGGAAAGCTATCAGGCAATTTATTTAAATATAACAATAGCTAATACTGATCCCAATCTATTTGAATAGTAAGTTATGATAGAACTCACGTGTCCTCCTCTAAAGATACCCGGGTTCTCTATCATAGAACAAGTTATAAAGACATCATGACATTGGCCTCAACATTATTTTAATGTTTACAAATTTTATTGGTTCAAGAATAGTTTTACAATCCTGCCTTAGATGATGGAATTTTATGAATCTACCTGTATTCTGTTGATACCATTGAAAAATTCCCTGTGGAATTATCAGGGAAGTATTGAAGTTGGTTCTGTGGACAATCAGTAGTTACCTTCTCAGAAAGTGGCTGGAATGTAAAGACCGATGTTCTGGTTTAACCACTGGAAGTAGCTACTTGAAATGGGCAGGTGCTGAAATGTTTAAGTAATACAATTACAGATGAGAAAAGCTATATTCCTCTATCACATGCCAAAGCCACTAACAGAACAAAAAAATATATAAAAGTAAAGGTGGATTTGGGTAAGATTCCTTGAGACATTCTTTTTGTACCTTAACTGAGAGTTATATAATACAGGAGCTTTATGAAGAAATCAAGAAGGGTCAAGTGGACACTGAAGGTAATATTAAAGAAATGCAATCCATTTTGGGCTGTCCTTTTGGCTTACCTGAATAAATAGCATAAAATGCTATTAAGGGTAGACCAAAATACTTTGTAGCTACTGGTTCTCCTCAGCTATGTGTTTTCAGAACAAAGAATCCATTTCCTTTATGCCGATAATCTAAAATGTTCTAAAAAGCTTGGATAACTTAGGGGGCAGGAACTTGTGGTCACATGTGGCCTTCCTGATCCTTGAGTACGTTTATTTGACTGAATCCAGATTTTACAGAATAAATCCTTTAATAAACCATGTTAGGTTAAGTAGGTGGATCCATTATTCTTCTACATGTGAGGGTAGGAAAGAGGTTTTAGGGATGTAGGACTCGGGATGAAGGGGTGGAAATCAATGTGATCTATGCTCTGTTCTCCCCGACATGCACATTATTACAGTACAGTCTTTTAAAATAGAATGGATACAGCACTGCTCTTTCTGTGACCTGGCAGAGTTAAGAAGTCCTGGTGTTCAGATCACTTTTTCACTTTTTTTGAAACTAAAAAAAGCTGGAGAGTAACTCCAACCGAGGATAAGTAGTAAGCATTAGTCACAGAAGCAGCCTCATCATCCTTTTTTATTATTGTTGAGCACAGGCAAGATATAAAGATGCAGAATTCCAGCCTCAATGCTGGACTGTGGCGGGAGGGGCGGCATGATTCGGGGTTCAGATAGGTAATGCATCAAAAGAAGGAAAGGGGGATTTGTGGCAGTAGATAATGAGCGCATAAACCAGAAATTTTGCTGAAGAAAATGTGCTCACTTTTTCTCACGGTGCTGTCTCAGAGCAGGGGAATGAGACACCGCCCTGCCGCTCTCAGACGTGATACCCAGACTTAGGTGCTGCTGGGAAAGCCCTCAGGTTTGGACTCCAGTAAGAAGAATTTCCCACACCTGTTGGGGGAGGAACACATTTATAAGAGCGACTTTGCTTGACCGATACAATTATTGTAACCCGGATCTTTGTACCTTCAATGAATCCCCAATTAAAAAAAAAAATAGAAAAAAAGAAGAATTTCAGGTAAGCCAAAGAATAAAAAATGTTCAGGGCCCCTATATGTGTGATTTAGAGAAAAGATAGTAACCAGTATCATTTAATCACCCGTATCAATAATAGCTGTTTGGTATTGATTGGGTTATGTTTCGGTAATGATTATTACATTTGTTATTTTAGACACTTGAGGTTCCCACCCTGAAGCATCCTGAGCAGTTTGTAACTGTCGGTGCTTGGCTTATACACTCAGTTGGTGCAAATCAGGATCGCCTTAATGTTAAGACAACTATTTGGGTACAAAGAGATAAATATCACTGCTGCCTGCTCGGTGTAGCTACCCCTACAGCGGCTTTTATTACTCCAGATGAAAAGTCACTGCACACCCGTTTAAGAACTCTATGTGCCTGATAAGGCTTGTGCAGCTGAGAGCGTTTATGTTATTTGATTAGGTTTGTCAGTGAGGCTTTGCAAATTTTCAAGTTATCTGAATGATGTTCTCTTCTTTCATCCTTGATTCTTTTCTTTTTTCCTTCTTCCCACAGGTTAGGCTGTTTACAGAGGAGTGTACTAAATCTTCTGACTAAAGTGAATGGGTAATTCCTGATGATTTTTTTTTTTTTTTTCAAAGGCTGGTGAAGACAGTAAATGGGGGTTGAAGGCAGTTTCCTCACATTCAATACAAGGATTTCTCTGACTCTATTTGGGGACAAAATCCCATCCTCACCTGCTCAAGGTCTTCCATTTGCATGTTTTTCGTATTTTACACACTCCAAGAAATAATAATATTACCCCTTGATTTGGAGAGATAATCGTCTTTCTGTTCACGTTTATAAAATTTTTTGTCTGCTTGTTAGGAAGGATATAAGATAAATAATATATCTTGCTTCCCCACCCTTCATTTCATCTCAGCCCTCCTCTCAAGTCATTAATCTTTCTACAGTTCAGTTTTACAAGTCAGAATTCCTCCAGGATTATTCCCAGAAGATTTAACTTTTGTAAGTTTTCTAAATCAATTACTTCTTTCCCTTTGCCTTTCCAGACTTAGCTCTTATTGTTGATGTTATTTGTTTTTATAACTTTTTGTTGGGTTATATTTTTTGTAACTTCATTGTTATTTCAGTAAGTCTTGGGGGGATGGAGGTAAACACATATGTTCAATGCAACTATTTTTATCTAGATGCCTTTACTGGTTTTATTATATTGAGCTCCAAATTACCCTGTGAATCTCTACAAATTTAATGTTCCATTGCTTTTTTTGCATCTTGCTTAATAAATTTTAAAGCACTACTAGTCTCTACAGGATAAGATTCAAGTATCTTTCTTCTGACATCATTTTCTGCCACGGTGTTGGATTCATGTTTTCCCAAATATGACAGGGATTATACATCTCCATAGATTCTCTAAGGCCAGGCTCCCATCTAGACCACCCTTACTTTCCCTACGCCACTGTCTGATTAAATATGCTATCCCTATTTAAAATTATGGATATCTCTAGGGGTTAATTTATTTGTTCAATGACAAATAACTAGTAAATTTTAGAGTTAAAAATTGTGCTTAAAAACCACTGATTTTAAAACACGAGTTCTTTGAGGTACACCAAGATGCTATGCCCCTGCATGTTGAAGTCTGAAACCCTTTAGATTGCACATTTAATGCATACATATGATGTGTAAAAAACAATCCATAAATGAATTTTGCACAAATAGAAACTCTTTGCTGTCTACTTTGCCAGTACAAATTTAATGCATGGCAGGGAGTGGATTTACATGACAGAGAAATCTTTCCTTAAAACGAAACAAAACAAAACAAAACCTTGATTATTCCTGCTACAGATGATTATTGATGGTCTTCTTCATTACAGACATTTCGGTCTGAGCAAAAATCAGTAAGTAGATCTCTCTATAGTATAACTACCTATTAATTTGATCATAAAATACTTATATTAATAGACAATAATAACACTGGTTTTATCTAACTGTTGTGAGTATATCTCTAAAAGTATTTGATACTGAGGAAAAATGTTATAGTTAGGAATAGTCTAAATTCCTAACTATAGTCTAAAAAGCAAGTATCCAATGTAGTAAATACTAATATGAAACCAGTATAAACCTAAATTTTCTGTGATTTGGGTTTATATCGGTTTTATATTAGTATTGACTACATTGGATACTTGATTTTTCATTCTTATGATACTTTACTGAGGAAAACGTTTTTTAGCTCCATCCAGGTTAATAGAAAAGAGGTACAGTCTCCGTCTTTTTATGGCTGAATAGTATTCCATGGTATACATATATCATAGTTTATTGATCTATTCATGGGTTGATGGGCAATTGGATTGATTGTACATCTTGATAATTGTGAATTGAGCTGCAATGAACATTCTGGAGCAAATGTCCATTTGGCAAAAGGATTTTTTTTTTCTTTTACTTCTGTGTAGATCCATGGTAAAGAGATTACTGGATCAAATGGAAGGTGTATGTTTAGATCCTTGAGGATTCTCCATGCTTCCTTCCATACAGGCTGTGTTAGTTTGCAGTCCCACCAAAACTGTAAAAGTGTTCCCTTCTCTCCACCTCCATGCCAGCATCTGCAGCTTTGGGGCTTTGTAATCTGGGCCATTCTCACTAGGATTAGGTGATGATGAACATTTTTCATGTGGTTTTTGACCATTGGTTTGTCTTCTTCAGAGAAGGTTCTGTTCATGTCTCTTCTTTTGAGAAAATTGAATTAAAAACAAATAATGTAAATCCATTTTCAAGGCACATTGGATCCTCTACAATTATGTGACATGTCTCACATTTTAGTAGATTTATCTTGCATGCTGAAAAATCACAAATGACAAGATAGAGTTACACCATCCCTTTCAGTTGACAAATCTGATGTGTTTGTTAGGGGACATTCAGATAAAGGTCAAAGTGGAAACCTTAATTATCATTTTGGAAATAATTATATATTTATATTGAACCAGGAAAACCTGTTAATATCACCACATGCCAAAATTATTGAAAGATAATCTTTTTATAGAAAGTATATTCTTTATGTGAAATCATATTCCAGATTTCCCACTAACCACTAGAATGTCTTAAATGGAATGTAGTATTGTCTACTCACATGATACCAACTTTTATTAAAAGGATATATCTGCCAGAATTTGATTCTTTGTTGTGTTATGCCACAGTTATGACTCATCTGCTTAGGGTTGCAAAATTGTCCTGTGAGCTGGGTGGTTTCTAGTTTGCTGGTGGCTTAAATAAGAATTGAAAGTGTCCAGCTCAAAGGTCATCTTGGGTATTGAAATGTGCCATATGCCATTAGAGGGCATTATTTACTCATAAATTCCATATTTATTGAAAACACTTTGCAATTCCAGAAGGTGATCATAAAGTTATCTTGGCTAAGTGTCGGATTAGTAGCAAACAGGAATTGCTATGATGAAGTCATTATATCTAATGGCCTGAAATAGATCCTGGTGTTGAAAAGAACATCAAAGAGTATGGCACTCACCAAGACACTTGATATAAATATGGTAAATAGCTAAGTACTTTGTCAAAAATTTATATTGATCACATAGGTAAATTATGCAAGAACACTCAAGATTGTTTTAGTTGCTTAGAATGGCTTGGGATAATTCTAAATCAATTTCATGCTGTCTGTGTGGCATGCTGTGTTATTCCAGAGACATTTGGGAAGAACAGAAGCATCTCCTCTGGAGCCATCTGCTATTGATTTTGAAGCTAAGCCTCTCAAAATCTCACATATCAGGATCATAAAGGGAAACACACACACACATAACCTCTTCTAAAGTCAAGTAAATATTGGACTGGTCAAGTTCTAATCTAAAGTCATGTATAAAATGAAGCATTCCCTACCCAGCAAGAGGGAGTGTAATCTGTTCTATATATGCTGTATTTCAAAACCCATTTGGAAACATGTATTGATTGGCTTGTCAAGGGGCTTAAAAATAAATGCAATCATTAATCTAATCATTCCTCTTCAAGAAATATCTTTGAATCAGAAATTATTAAAACTGTTTGGTATGACAAAATTTATTATAGTCCTTTCAATGGCAAATGTAAATTAGAAATATAATGGAGTAGTAGTAATAATAATAATACATTAATATTTATTGAGGTATTTCTGTGTAATCGGCCCATGTCTATGACATTCCCCATATCATTTAATTTTGGAAACAATTTCATAAGTTGGTTTCAACTATAATACATGTATATGCATTTTGAAACAAAATAACTAAGCCTCCAGAAAGTTTAGGTAAGGCATTCAAGTGTACCGAATGATGTATGTTTGAATGCAAACAAATCTGACATTTTAATATTCTTGAATTAGAGAATGTTAATGTCATTTAGACATTATTACAGAACTCTTTACTCATAATGTTTCTTATAAAACAATTGAGGGTGTCTTCATGTATGCATATTTTGCATGAATCTTACTTTGAAATGTGTAAGAAATATTAACGATCACTGTTTTCTTAAAATCAGCCAATTCTCTGTCCACAGCTTCATCAAACAATATGTGTAACGAGTGTATTCTGAGTCATTCTTGTGGTTTCTCACCATCTCCTGCCAGGGCTAGATTTTTGGGTGAGAAATTACTAAAGTTTCGCATGACCCAATTCTGAGATAGGCTTGTGATGATCTACGTGCAATCCTGAAATTCTTCATACTATTATCTTTGAATTTGAATTTTGTGAGTAAATTTTAATGGGATAATGGATCATGTGCCCTGTACTTGAAGCTTCAACTCCCTTGTGATCCTGCGGAGTTCTGTTCTGTATCCAACAGGGCCCCAACCTCACTGCCCTGTCCATCGTACTCTGACCCCTCCGTGCCTTGCATACCAGCATCTCGGGTGGGCGGTGGCCATGACAGTCTTTGCTTCATGCTGGCAAAACAAAGCCAGGTTTGGTGGGTGACTCTGCAGAGTCCAACCTCTTGCCAACTCCTGATGCAGATACTGAGTACATCTCAGCATGCAAGTCCTTGACGGTGACATTAGAAGTGGCAAAGTGATCATAGAATTGTGGGTGCC
>CAUYRH010126370.1:0-15677 GCA_963574655.1 Perodicticus potto
CAGCCTGGGCCCGCCAAACAGCAATGACAGCTGCAACCAAAAAATGGCCGGGCATTGTGGCGGGCGCCTGTAGTCCCAGCTACTTGGGAGGCAGAGGCAGGAGACTCGCTTGAGCCCAGGAATTGGAGGTTGCTGTGAGCTTTGATGCCACGGCACTCTACCCAGGGTGACAGCTTGAGGCTCTGTCTCAAAAAAAAAAAAAATTAGAATGATAACAAAGTATAAACAACACATTTTTTCAGAGGGGATAAACGGACACAAACTAAAATTTTTATTATGATGGATTGGTGGAATGTAGGCATATGCAGGCTGCTATGTGGCCAAAAATCATGTTGTAGATGTGCAACTGTTGACCAGGAAAGATGTTGGTGAATATATGGTTAGAAGAAAAAAACAGGTTTTGGAACATTATGTACTAAATCAGCCCCTCTGTCTACAATGGTGTGCCTGGCCCAAAGTCTGGAAGGATACATGCTCAGATATTACTGGGAGGAGTTGATTACAGGTGATCTTAATTTTCTCCTTTATATCTTCCTGTTTATTTTATAATAAATATGCATTATTACATAATTTTAAATTTAATTTTTTAAGAAGGAAAAATAAACAACCTATTCTAAAAGATCAGAAAGCAAGAGGTGGGAGTGGACCTCATACTCCCCTGCAGGCTGGGGGTGGGGCCACTGAAGCACCTGGGAAGGGATTGGAATTGGGGAGCAGACTGCCCTATACTGACGCGGAGCCTCTGTGCCTGCGCCAGCTAAGGAAGCCCCCTCCCCGCTCTAAGCCATTCACCCTCTGGAATTAGCTTGCTGAGACTGTTTTAGGAAGCCCGTGGGCGGCAAGAAGCAGCTTGTGAGCAGAGCTGGAGCCGGCACAGAGCTGTGGAGAGTGAGTGCCCAGAGGAAGACAGGCAGAAAATAAGGGGAAGCCAGCACTCCCTTCCCATTTTTCTTTTTGATTTGATTTTTTTTGAAAACAGTTTTTCAGAAAATCCTTGCTTTGGTCCACGTTTCCTCCTCTGCCTCCTCCACTTCCTCTAGGCCTCCACAGAAAGGTGGAATTTAAGCCTGTGGTGAAGCCGGGGCTGGGGTCTGGTCTCATTGTTTCCATTAACTCACTGTGCAACATTGCACCAGTCACTCGTCCTCTCTGGGCCTCAGTTTCCTCTTCTGTCAAACCCGAGAGGAATGAACTCCAAGCTCTTATTCCACTTTGAGGCTCTATGCTTCTGGGATTCTGTCTCAGGCAGGAACAGCTGGATCAGATGTCTCCAAAGCCTCTTTACACCAAGATTCTGAGATTTGTGCTTTGAGATCTTTGCGAGTCTAAAATATGCTCGTAAGAAGAGCCTCTGGCTTTGGCAGTTGTAGCTCAGTAATGCAATGGTATTAAGTTGTTAAGATCCTGGTCCAGGCTCTAGCCAAGTGGCTGTTCACTGTTTAATATCCAAGACTATCTGGCTGAGCCCTGCCTTTGCCAGGGGTTTGGGGCTCAAACTGTCTTCACCAGTGTGGACAGAGAAGCCCACAACCTGGGTCCCCACAAGTGAGGACAGACTCCAGGTAGCTCCCTGGAGTAGACATGGAAACGATAGCTCATGAATGTGGTGTGCTTACCATATGCTAGGCTGTAATGAGTGAGTGGTCATTTGTCAACCAAGTCCCAGGCCAGAGCAACAAGCAAGTCTCCACTTACTGAACACATACCACATGTGGGAACTGGGGGCTGGGCCTGGGGGCTGGGCCTGGGGACTGTGCAATTATTGGATGCTAGAGGTCAGTTACTAAGTTTATGCCCACTTTCCAGATGAGGAAGCTGAGGCTCAGTGACTTGCCAAGGTCACAGAGCTGGAAGGTGGCAGAGCTGAAACCTAACCAATTGGCTCCAGAGTGCTGCTGAGCTGCTGTGCCGCCTGCCTGCAGACCCGGCCCTACCGAGCCCCAGTGGGCAGGGCCAGCTGTGGAGAGGCAGGAAATGCTCCTGGGTAATCAGGGCTTCCAGAACAAGGAGCTGACCCAGCCAGGGTGATTGGGCAGGGGGTTGGGCTTGGTTCACGAGGAGTGGGGCTATGTTCTTGCCTGTGTGCACGTGCAGGTGTGTGTGTTCTGTGTGGGTGTCTCTGCATGATGGACACATCTTGTGTGTGAACGGTTTGGATATGGGTGCTGGTTGTGTCTGTCTGTTTGTGTGTAGCAGTGTTTCTCCTGGAGCGCATCAGAAAGCAGACTGAGCATGAGCTCCGTGGAGCCCACGAGAGGGGGCAGGTGCGGGAGAGCTCCACTGCATGCCCTCTCCTGCCCTCCTCAAGAGTTCATGGCTGTGGGCCTCTAAAAAGCTCAATCTGCAGCCTCTATCTCCCATACTCACCTGGCACTAGACCCGCCACCCAGGACCACTGCAGGAACCTCTTGGGCCAGATCGGGGTCCCACACCAGCCCTGGCCTTGATCCTTGGAAAACTGGTGAAGCTCCTATAAAGCCAAGTTCAGAGTCCTGGGTTCTGGGCCCAGCAGTGTGTTCACAAGTAACTTACCATCAGCCTTGGGATTCCCCTCTCCTCTGCCCTGCATCAGGCCTGCTCGTGTCTGTGTCTGTCGTAGAGGGTGGCTTGGGTAGAAAGTCCTAGAAAGGAGACTCAAGGAAGTAGAAGGGAGCTTAGCTAAACTACTCTCCAAGTGGACGTCTGTTAGCCCCATTAGCCTCTGGGTTTCATTTGCATACCTCTGGAAACAGCAAACTGTCTGCTCCCAAGGAGCCCACTCCTTTCTAGGCAGCTTTGACTTGTAAGCTCTACCTGATGCTAAGGTTTTAGATCTGCCTCCTGTGGCTTCACCCCATTGGTCTCGGCCCTGCCCTCTGAGGGGCCCGTGAGTCTAACCTTGATCATTCCTGTTGAGATTGGGGGGTATAGTACAAAGTCTTGCAGGGACCCTCAGACCAAAAAGCTGTTTCTGAGGCCAGCTGAGATGTCAAAGACATGCTGAGCTGAACACACATGGGAAGGCTGAGGTAGGACCTCCTACAGAGGGCTAATCTCATGGTTGTGCAGGGAGTCCCCATTCCTGCCAGGCCAAGGATGGTGGGTGGGGCAGCTAATGCCTGAGGGTCCTGGAGAAGCTTAGGGGTGGCTGCCCTGCCTAGGCCCAGATCAGTGTCTCAGGGACAATTCCCAGCAGAGTCAGGAGCCGTCACCTGGTGACGTGGGACCTGGAGAGAAGGGTGGGTGTGCATGACAGACAGAAGAGGGAGGGGTGTGACTCCCTCCAGAGCACAGGACTGCCACCAGGATGAATGATGATGTGTGCCAAGAACTGGGACACAGAGGGGCTTGCTAAGAACAGCTTAGGATATTATTTACTCACCCACACACTCATTCACTCATTTTCCTTTGTGCTGGACAAAGGCTGAGAGCTGGAGATCAGAGAGGAAGGCCCCCACCTTCCCAACCCCCACCCCTGCCCCAGAGGACTAGGCAAGTGGGGAGCCAGACACAGCCCTAGTTGTGCCATCATAAGCCAGCACATGCCCAGCACACAGCCCCAGCCCAGGTACATTGCATAGAAGGGGTACAGGTATCTCTAGCTCAGTCCCCTGCTTTTGAGGTGGGAAGTATGCCACCCCCATAGTGCCTCAGGGACTGGGCACTATGCTTTTACAGGGGCCAATGACTTTGCTTAACAGAGGAGAAAACTGAGCTTGAAAGGCACCAAAGGACTTGTCCAAGGGGGTGCAGCAGGATCAAGACTCCCGACGTGGTTGCAGAGCTGCTGGTTCCAGATGAGCAACACATGCCAGGTTTTCAGCCCTTGTGTGCAGCTCTGGGGCTCGGGGAAGGCTAAGCGAGGCCACCCAACAGCCTCATTCCCACAAGTCCATACTCTGGGCTGGAGAGAGTGGGCGACAGCAGTCCTGGCCTGGACACAGAATAGCATGGACTCCAGCCCTGGCATTAACATGCTGGGTGGTCTTAGATAAAGCTGTTGCCCTCTCTGTCTCTCCCTACTCTAAGACAAGGGCACTGGATTTGGATCAGAAAAGACAAATGGGTCTTCTCTTAGGTGCACAGACAGGAGTGCAGCGTGCATGCTGAAACCCACACTGCCAGGTCAGGGAATGATGAGAGCCTTCTTCCATGGATGTCCTATGAGACCAGGAGCGGCCAGCCTCCTCAAGTGCCCCTGGGGGCCACCACCTTTGCTGGCTATTGTGTTCTTGGGCCCAGCTGCATAGTCACATAGTTCTGCCAACATCCAGGTGTCCATCACCTCCCCCAATATTCTGACAGATGACCATGTTGGTGCTCATTGTGGACTGAATAAGAATAGAGTTTCCAAATGGAGGCACAAAGGACTGCATTCCAGGTGAAGTGCATGAACGAGGTGTCCTCCCCTGGCCTTTCTGGCCCTAGGCTGAGGCCTGAACAGATAGGGAAGAAATGCTCTGGCACCAGGCATCTCACATTCCATACAGAACTCTTATCCTGAGAGCTGGCTACTACCCCGATTTTACAGATGAAGACACTGAATCTCAGAGAGATTTGGTAACTTCCTTGATATTATTGTTATCATAGGCAAGGCTGGGATCTGTCACATTCTAGAATCCAGGTGTCTCCTCTACTTAGCCAAAATGGCCATCCACAGGTAATGTGTGCTCAGAAGGCCACACCTATGAGAAAGATCCAGGATCTAGTCCCAGGAGCCCTTTTAATGGGTTGCTGTGGGACATGAAGCCATTACACTGCCTCACTCGGTCTGGATGCCTTCCCCTGCAAAACTGGCTAACACGGCTGTTCTGCTCCCTTGGCACCCCCTCAGCCCCCAACCCTGCCCTGCTTCTGCTGCTGGCTGGCCTCTGAGTCATGCTCAGAAGGAAGGAGTGTGGTGCAGGGTGGGTTTGGGGTCCTGCTCACATCTAGGCAGGTCAGTTCTCCTGTCAGGGATGGAGAGAGTCTCATGGGTTAGAACATTTTCCTCCAGCCACAGAGAGTATAGTAAAGTAGAAAAGTTGCAATCCACTGGCTTGCAAATGTGGTTTTGGTTGGCTTGCACAGTGGTTTTTTTTTTTTTCCAATCTAAATTTGTTGCCAACATTTAAAAATAGAGATATTTCACATAAAAATCCAAATTTCCGGCTTCTCTGGAAAAACTGGAAGCTCTGACAAGTCTGCAGGGACTTGGCCGCCCTGGCTAAGCCGTGGAGCAGAGGCACGCTCTCTCCCAGTCCTCACAGGGCCTGCCTGACCCAGCTGGCTTCGGATTTTTGCCTTCGCTGGTGAAGGGCTTGGACTTCAGGCTGACCTAGGTTAGTCCAAGTGTGTGGCTCAATCACAGTGTGACCATTGGAAAGGTCCATAACTTCTTAGGGCCCGTTTCCTCTCTGGCGAGATGGAGCTTCTCATAGTCCTTCCTGCACGTGGATGCTTCAAGGCTGCAGAGGATGAATGTACATAAAGCCCCTGCTCCTGTTCAGCTGGTTGCATGACACATGGCATGTGCTCAGTGACACCTGCCATGGTCTCAACTAACATCCCTTCCTGACAGGGGCTGTCTGGCCCAGCCTGGAGCCTCTGTGGGCTATGCACACTCTCATGCGGCAGTGGCGATCCTGTCCGGGCAATGCATCAAAACCAACAGATCAATAACCACTAAGCACTCCATGCCATTGCAGAGGCCCATGGTTCAGTCCAGGCTGCTGGCCGGTGAGTTCAAGCTCTTTTTCCCTTTAGGCAGGAAACAAATCACCATGTGTCCTTGGACTGGTTCTTTTCCCTCCTGGGATTTTGGTTTCACCAACTGTAGAAGACCATGGTCCTAAAGTCCCTTTCAACACTGACATCTTAGGAATTTTGCAGATGGGTAGGCAATGAAAGCCTCAAAATGCAGGAGTTAATTAATTAGGATTAGTTTGTCTGCAGGAATAAGAAACCTGCCACAAAGGGGCTTAAATCAAATGGCACTATATTGGCTCAGGGAAAAGGAATCCTGAGGATTGTGGGGTGCAGGCAGGGCTGGATCCAGGTGCTTCAGTGATTTATGTTGACACTCTCATCTCTCAGCTCAGCTTCCTTCTCTTTTGGCCTCATCCTCATCCTGGCTATGGGAACTTGTGATGGGGATGATAAGCCCTATTAGGTCCAACTGACAGCCCTCTAGTGCCATAACTCTGAAAGCAGGCAGGGTCCTTCTGCACCTTCTTGAAGCATCATCCCAGGGAAGATGCCAACTGGCCTAACTGGAATTGTGCATCTGTCCCTGTGGGTGGGATAATGGGGTGAGGTACTGTGGTTGGCACTCCCACCAAGGATGGCAGGAAACAGAAAAAGTCTTCCTCAAAGCAAAGAAGGCCTGACATCAAAGAGAAGTGAACAGAAACAGACTGTGCAGTGTAAATGACAGCGACCACTGGCCATTCTAGGGAAATTTATTGCATGGATAGAGAGCAGGGGGAACCCTCCAATCAATAAAGTATTTGTGTTCATTATGCCCCAAGCATGGGGAGTACAGGATCATAGCAAATGATTCCAGCCCCTGAGATAAACACTGCATAGCACCAGACTGTGATACCAAGACTCAGCTATGCATGTGGTTCTGGCTGTCAATGCTATGAGGGGGTCAGGACAGCCTGTGAGAAGCCCATGTGGCAAAGGAAAGGATGAGGATGGAGATGTGAAGCAATGTGTTAAGACTCAAAATGTGGAAAGGAGCTGGCATTGTAGGGGGCACCTGTAGTCCCAGCTACTCAGGAGGCTGAGGCAAGAGGATCCCTTGAGCCTAAGAGTTTGAGGTTGTTGTGAGCCATGAAGCCACAGCACTCTACCCAAGGCATAGAGTCAGACTCTGTGTCAGAAAAATAAAATAGAGGGTCTTTATCTAACAAATGCAATCAATGTAACCTGGTTCTTTGTACCCTCAATGAATTCCCAACAATAACAAAAAATAAATAAATAAAATAAAATAAAAGTGGACAGGAACATTTGAGAACAGGTGAGAAGCATGAGAGGCAGCAATGGGGCTGAGGAAACATGATTTTGACTATGGCAAGATACCAGATAAAAAAAATAACACTGGGAAAAACTAGAACAAAATATAGGTTGATATGTATTTCATCTTGAGACAGGAATGGACTTTTTAGCATTAAAGCAATAGAAAAAAATAAAAAAGAAAAAGCTTGACATATGTGACACATACAAAAATAAAGTATACATTTCAAAATCTTAACGTTAAAAGGCAAACGACAGACTGGGGGAAGAATTTATGGTATTAAGATACTTGTGAGAAGACAAAGTCATATTTTCAAAAAACAAATGGACCCCAAACAAAAAATGGACATAGGGACATGAATAGACAATTTCTGAAAGGGAGATGAACAACAGCACAGCCTTCTTCATTCAGAGAGACACCCCCACACCCCCATTCCTTTCCTTTCTTTCAGGCTGCTGTGCTCTACTTGGAATAAAAGTGTGTCACTTATTGATCCACAAGGGCACGTGGCTGAAGCAAAGGCCTCCCCAGAGGATGGCTGGTCATTGAACAGCCCTTCAGAGGGCTCACTGCTGGCAGCATCTTTCTCTAAAGCAAATGCTTTCTGCTAAATTCAATAGTGATATGGCAGGACAGGGCTGGGTAAGAGGAAGAGAGCCCTCCACTCGGGTGCATTCTAGATTGAGCAACTGCTCTGTGGTTCCAGTAGTCTCTGAGCAGGGCAGAGGCAGCCTCCTTCTGGACCTGAGTTCCTCCCCTTCCTCCTATTTGCAAGCAATCTCACACTCAGGTGCCATCTTACCCAAGCCAGGTTGGTCCAGCATCCTCCTCGGCCAGATATAGACACAGAGGGTCTGGGTCAAAACCTGAGCAATCTGTCACAACTGGAGAGGCCAGTGGGGCCTGCCCGCCATTTATCCAACTGACTGACACCGCCAATTGTCAGACTACAGGCTTGGATCCACTGGTAATTATCATGGATTATATAACTGTCCTTATTAAGGAGTGCCTCACAGCGGCAAGGGCAGGGCTGGACTCAGACAGGGTTGGGCTCAAATTCCGGCTCTCAGGCTTACTAGCCTGTGTTTTGGGGGAAGATCTTTCACCCTTCTGAGCCTTGGTAAGACCTTCCTTGGAGAGCTGGTGCTCCAGTCTGAATAAGGTAAGGAACCGGCTCGAAGCAGTGTCCCATAGTGAGGAGGGAGGCTCCAGCACAACACAGCTCAGACTAGTCACCTCTGACTCCTTGAAAATCCCATGGGGGAAGTTGGTGTGTGAATGGGTCCTGACCAGGAACCAATGGCACCAACTGAGGCTCCACATGCCCTAGACTCCCTGTCAGTCGTATGCTCCCTTGAACATCAAGTGCAGCCTCTTCATGCCCATGGAGGCTCCCGTGTGGGGGTGTGCTGACATGCTCCCTGCTTCTGACAGAGCCACCTCAAGTCCTGCACTACTGCTGCCTCACCCAGCAGCCTGTGACAGCCTCCCAGAACCCCAGCATTGCCTCACCTCCCAGAATGTACTGTGGACACCTGAGAACAGTTGACAGATCCCATGATGGCACACTACAGAGGGGATTCTTGTTGGGGGTAGGGGGGTCCAATGAGTTGGTATTCTGCTCAGATTCTGTGACCTCAGAGAAGTAGGGCAGTCAGGCTAGAAGGGTCCTTCAAAGACATCCAGTCCAGCCCTCATCCAAACCATGAATAGAGTGCAGTGTGTATCCCTGACACCACTGGGATCTGAGATACTGCCACCTCTCACCAGGATTGCTGCCCTGCTCCTCCTCACTGGTTTCCCTGTGACCTCCCCATCCTTGGGAGTCTACATCCAACACAGCAGCTAGTGATCATGTTAAAACAGACGTCAGATCACGTCACTCTTCTGCCTAAAACCCCCAAATGGGCCCTCATTTCACTGGATAAATGCAAAGTTCATGCAACAACCCATAAGCCTAGGACCACCTTGTTCCTCTGTGATCTGATTTCCTCTTCTACTACTCTCAGCCTTGATCACTCCACTGTCACAATGCTGACCCCAGGTGGTCCCCCACAACAGACATACTCCTGCCCCAGGGCCTTTGTATTCACTATTCATTTTGCCTGAAGTACTCTTCCTCTAGATTCCCACATGGTTCACTTGTTCACCTCCTTCAAATCTTTGCCTAAATGTCACCTCGTTTAAATTGCACTGTCTACCCTCACCCTTCTAGGACTCTAGATTTCCCTTATCCTACTTTATTTATTTTTTTTGTGGAGACAGAGTCTCACTTTATCACCCTCGGTGGAGTGCCATGGCATCACACAGCTCACAGCAACCTCCAACTCCTGGGCTTAGGTGATTCTCTTGCCTCAGCCTCCCGAGTAGCTGGGATTACAGGTGCCCACCACAACGCCCAGCTATTTTTCTGTTTTGCAGTTCGGCAGAGGCCGGGTTTGAACCCTCCACCTTCGGTATATGGGGCTGGCACCCTTCTCGATGAGCCACAGGTGCCGCCCTCTATTTTTTTTCCTAGAGCATTTCTCATGAAACATACTCTGTAGTTGCATGCTTCCTTAGTGGCTCCATGCTAAAATATAAGCTCACAGGGCAAGGGGATCGCACCTGGCTGCAAGCACAGGGGCTGACTTCTGCCTCCCTGCGACTTCTTGATAGGTCTCCATTCTGCACTCTCAAGTATGCACAGACCACCTCCTTCAGGACAGCTTCCCACTTTGCTACACTTTAGTGAAGGTCCCACTTTTTTGTTTTAAACTGAAATCAGGCCAATTAATAAAGGTATCATGTTTCTCTCTACTGCTTCTCATTTAGAAATGAGACCTGAGCCAGGTGAACATTTTTAGAGGTGGACAGAGGAAGAATGGAAAAATTGGGGGAGGGAAGAAGCAAGACAAAGATCCAAGGAAGAGGGACCTGTTGAGTTTCTTCCGGCAGGCACCAGACACAGAGCCATTCCACTGGTGCCTTCCTCCCACTAAGACAGCTTGACACCCTCGGAATCCCTGTTTTTCAGAGAAATCAAGTGAGTCTACATAGGCAAGTACCAGATCAAGGACTCATGACAGTAGGCCTGGCAGGCAGGGGAGGGGCTGAATGACAGATCAAAGATTATGTGCCCCCAGCCTCCCCCCTAACCCCCCAGGAGTGAGCAGCTGACATTATTCCCAGTGCTTATCCCACATGTCAGCAGGGAGGCCAGTCCAAAGCAGGAGCACAGAATTGGGGGAGAATGAGCAGGCAACACCAGAAACAGATGCTCTGAAGACAGAAGGGTCTAAAAGAAACAAAGCCTGCCTGGGCTAGATATAGTGAATCTGAGGTGAGGAAGTGCTGTCCGTGGTCAGTAGGGAACTGAAGGGAAAAGCAGCTTCTGCAGAACTACAGCACCACATGGGCTCCTGGGATTACTAGGTAGCTCAGGGGAGCATCTTCATGCAGTTAGTTTTGCTTTAAATCTAGCAGATGTGACTCAGGGTTGGCTTTGACCATGGCATTCGCTCTGCATTTCCAGGCCTCATTTCAGCAGGGGATGGGACCTTGGTCAAGCCAAAGTCTGATTAGCTGGAGAGACCAGCCAGCATGTCATTGGTGCCCTGGGAATATTAAATAATGTTTACAAGGGGATAACGGTGGGGAAATGATTACCAACGCTAAGAGGCAATCAACAGCGGGTAACTCCTCCACTGCTCAAGTGGTGAGAAATTCGATGGAATGAGGCTCAGAGCAGCAAGGGTTTGTCATGGGGACAGCAGAAGGCGTTTGAAAGTTGCTACTTCTGCTGATTCTGTTAATAGGATGAACCAGCCTTGCAAATAAGAGCCAGACCCCAGGAGGCCTACATTCGAGGGGATTTTAAAATCAGGCCAGGCCAGGCCAATAGCTTCACTTTTAGATATGTGTTAGAACTGGAAGGGAGCTTAGAGATCACCAGTACCACTGGTTCTGTTTTGACGGCCTCTGCCTTCCAAAAATACTGCAAATATTAAGTAATAATTAATCTGTTTTCACATTTCTTATTCATCAAAGATACAAGAGGACTGCCTGAAATTGGGAAAAGCAAGAGAAGACCCAAAGTTGATGTCACTGCAGCCCCAGACAAGTATTGGTTTTTTTTTTTTAATCAGCTTAGCTGTATTATCCTGTATAAATGCATGATTTCCCTTTTGAAAAAATTTAAAACATCATAAGGGTCAATGTTTTAAGTACCTGTGGGAGCCTGCAGAATCTTTATCAGAAACCCTGAATTCAAGCCAACCCTCTTTATGCAAACAGCTGAGGCTCAGAGAACATAAGCAGTTAGCTCAAGGTCACACAGCTGGCTGTCAGCAGGCCCGAGGCCAGAGCTGGGATGCAGGGTGGAGGCAAAGGCTACCCCAGACACACAAGGGCAGCACAGGAGCAAATCAGAGACGTGAACACAGCACACCAAGTAAGCACTGGATACCAGTGGTCATGGGCTGGACCCTTCTCCTCAGTATTCACTAGCTATGTGACCTTGGCAAAATGATTTAAGCTCTCTGGGCCCATTTTATTATCAGTGGGGGATAACTAGTACTTACCACATATTGTTGTGAGGATTAAGTGAAAGAACAGAACAGAGTGCTCAGTAATGAGTGTTGTCTGTGTGGATGGGGATACCAACAAGCTTGGGGGAACAAGGTTACATGATCCAACTTCTAGGTGCTGCCCTGACAATACCAGTAACAGACAAATCCCGTCCCAATGAAGCACTAGGTACTAATTGAAATACTATTATTTCCAAATATTACTCAAAACTGAGTGTGCCTCAGATCCCAGGCCCCATTCAGATTCACTGTTTCTGAATCCCTGTAGGGTGGGACTTGGGAATCTGCACTTTTAGAAATTAGTGAGATATCATTTACATACCATGAAATCCACCACTTTAAAATATTCACAGAGCTGGGCGCAGTGGCTTACGCCTATAATCCTAGCACTCTGGGAGGCTAAGGTGGCAAGATTGTTTGACTCAGGATTTCAAGACCAGCCTGAGCCAACAGTGAAACCCTGTCTCTACTAAAAACAGAAAAAACTAGCTGGGTGCTGTGGTGGGTACCTCTAGTCCCAGCTATTTGGGAAGGTGAGACAAGAGGATATCTTGAGTCCAAAAGTTTGAGGTTACTGTGAGCTATGACATCATGGCACTCTACTCAGGGCAACAGAGTGAGACTCTCTCTCAAAAGAAAAAAAAGGGGTACAGAGTCACAGTGTTTTTTAGTATATTCATAAGGTTGTACAACCATCACCACCATCTAATTCCAGGGCATTTTTCTTACCCTCAAAAGAAATCCTGGACCCATTAGCAGTCACTCCCATTCCACACCCTTTCATCCTCTGACAACCACCAATCTACTCTGCCTCTCTATGGATTTGCCTATAGTGATAAGTCACCTGAATGGAATCATGTAACAGGTGGCATCTGTGTCTGGCTTCTTTCACTTAGCACGGTGTTAAGGTTTATCCACATTGTAGCATATATCAGGACTTCATTCCTTTGGAATCTGCAGTTTTAACAAGCTCTCCCAGTTGGTTTTGGCGAGTGGGCTTTTGGAGAAAAAGAGGAAGAAATTCATATAAGGTGAAATTTCAGGTTATTACTAAGATATAGGAATATAAGATATATTCCTTCCTCCAGGGACTACAAAGGATGGGCAGGGTCTCCTGGGCACTCTGTAGGGAGAGAAGGGTTTACAGACAGTGGCTTGGTAGATTAACTGCAAGAGATTCACACAAGGGGATTTATCTCAAAGACTTTAATGTACATTATGCTCTTGGAAAAACATCTTCAAAGAAATAAGTGGAACCAAGTTTAGCCGGCAGGGATTCTCATTCAAAAACCTGGTGTAGCCCCAGCCTTGGAAAAGGATAGCACTCTGATCATAGTACAAAAGCTTGAGGTGCAGGAGGCATGGCCTGTGTGCCTGCCTAGAGACAGAACTTTGCCCACACAGCATGATAGGCATGCCCTCAGGACTCCCAGGAAACCAGTGTCAGTACTCTGATGACTGACAGCTCCACTGCAGGCTGGAAGAATTAGACTGACCAGGTCATCTCCAGTGCCTGAAAGAAAAGGACAAAACTTCAACAGGGCCAAGAAGCCTGCTCAGGGCAAGACTCTCCTTCTGCTGTTGACTCCCCAGGTCATCAGAAATAGTCACGGTGCCTCTGGTTAGGAAGGGTATATAGGAGGATTGCCAAGTTCCACTTCTGGGCCTGAGGCCTCAGAATGAAACAGATAGAAGGTGACAGCACTAGCAAGGTCCCTGAGGCCAAGGGTCACACCAATCTTGGGAGATTACCCACTGGGGTCTCTGGACAGAATGGGATTGAGATGGAAAAATCTAAAGCTGACCACTTACAAGACTTAATCCAACTGTCCTCCTCCTTATCCTTTTCCCAAAGTGGGTCCCTGGAGAAGTCACAGGCCCAGGTTTTCTATGATGAACCCCCCATTACACAGGGGCAGGCAGAATCTCATTACCCTCCATTTTACTTCAAAGTCTCCAACTGAATCTCAACACCCCACCCCCCACCCCGGGAAGCCCAGGGTTTCTTGTTTTCGAACTATCCTATGGAATAAGCAAAACCTTTTGATTCAACTTCTAAGTTGGTTCCTGTTCCTTCTGGAAGAGCCCATCGGAAATTCAGTCAGGTTAGCACCAGGGCAAGCTGACAGGGAACAAATGTGCCTTCAGGATGGGAACAGCTTCTTTGGCAATGAAGAAACTTATTTATTGGTGGATGGAACCCTGGCTCCAGTTTTACAGAGCCTGGTGAGACTGCTTCCCTAGAAGGTCCCAGGATAGGAAGGAGAAAATGGAGGGCCAGGGAAGGGGCCTCTCACAGCTGAGAGTATTCCAGAGTTAGCCAGTCTCGATGCCCTCAGGGAGCTCCACCACCACTGGAGCACAGTCCTCAGGCTCCGCAGCAAAGTCCCACCGGAACTTCTTGGTGAGGTGAGCTTGAAATTTTTCAGCTTTCTTCCTCAGGGTGGCATCCACAGCAACACTGCAGGCAGAGGAAAAGAAAACCTACAGAGAACAGAGAGTAAGTCACTCCTGAGGACACAGAGGGGCGAGATAGTGGTGGAAATTTCCCTATGGTATTCATCTCTCTGGGGCAAGTGGATCAGCTGCTGCTGGCATAGCCCCAGGACACCTGCTGTGCTCCTGCCCACCCCCCTCAACACAAAAAATAAGGTCCAAACCCAGCTGAGATGCTGGGGCAGGACCAGGATGGAAAATTACTATCCCAGGCAGAGATGTCCCACTGAGAGGAAGGCCAGGGGGATCTACCAGGCACCTGGGCAGTAACTTGGAGAAAGAGTTACAGAGAAAGGCTTGGAGGGCATGTAAGCCTCTGGGTTCCATAAAGTCCCAGGCCCTACGCCAATAAGACTGAATCGTTGCTCTATTCTTCTAAATGGGCCATACGCTGCCAGTTTGAGGCTTCTATCTTCTTAAAAGCTATCTTTGAATTTTTTTTTTCCCTTTTTGAGACAGAGTCTCACTCTGTGCCCTGGGTAGAGTGCCATGGTGTCATAGCTCAAAGCAATCTCAAACTCTTGGGCTCAAGATATCCTCTTGTTTCAGCCTCCCACACATGCCCACCACAACACCCATCTAGTATTTCTATTTTTGGTAGAGATGGGGTCTTTCTCTTGCTCAGGCTGGTCTGGAACCCGTGAGCTCAGGCAATCCATCCGTGTTGGCCTCCCACAGTGCTAGGATTACAGGTGTGTGCCACCGTGCCCAGCTGATTTTTTAAATTGTGGTAAAATATACAGTCTCTGACTTTCTATGGCATGAAGTGATATGCATTCAGTAGAAATGGTACTTTAACTATCATTCTGTTTTTCACTTTTAGAACAGTATTCAACAAATTACATGAGATAATTCAACACTTTATCATATAATAGGGATTGTGTTAGAAGATTCTGTCCAACTCTAGGCTAGTTTAAGCATTCCAAACACATTTAAAGTAAGCTAAGTTAAGGTACAATGTTTGGTAAGTTAGATCTTACTAAACATATTTTTGACTTAGGGTATAGTGGTTTATTGAGAAGTAACACTATCGTAAGTTGAGAAGCATCTGTACAGAACATAAAATCTGCCATTTCAACCATTTTTTTACATTTTCTTTTTTTTGTAGAGACAGTCTCACTTTGTCACCCTCGTTAGAGTGCCGTGGCATCACACAGCTCACAGCAACCTCCAACTCCTGGGCTTAGGCGATTCTCTTGCTTCAGCCTCCTGAGTTGGTGGGACTACAGGCGCCACCACAATACCCAGCTATTTTTTTGTTTTGCAGTTTGGCTGAGGCTGGGTTTGAACCTGCCACCTTTGGTATATGGGGCCGGGGCCCTACTCACTGAGCCACAGGCGCTGCCCTACATTTTCCTTTTTTTTAAAAAAATTTTTCATGTGGGCTCAGCGCCTGTGGCTCAGCGGGCTAAGGCGCCAGCCACGTACACCTGAGCTGGCGGGTTCGAATCCAGCCCGGGCCCGCGAAACAACAATGACGGCTGCAACCAAAAAAAAAATGGCCGGGCATTGTGGTGGGCGCCTGTAGTCCCAGCTACTTGGGAGGCGGAGGCAGGAGACTCGCTTGAGCCCAGGAATTGGAGGTTGCTGTGAGCTGTGATGCCACAGCACTCTACCCAGGGTGACAGCTTGAG